>SZWC01003841.1:165108-176283 GCA_023375785.1 Penium margaritaceum | reverse complement strand
CTATATCTACATCTATATCTATATCTATATCTATATCTATATCTATATCTATATCTATATCTATATCTATATCTATATCTATATCTATATCTATATCTATATCTATATCTATATCTATATCTATATCTTTATCTTTATCTACATCAATATCTACATCCATATCTATATGTACATCTATATTGTTTTATCGATATCAATATCTTTATCTCTATCTCTATCCATATCCAAATCTAAATTCATATGTACACCGATTTTGATATCTACATCTTTATGCTTTCCGTTCTAGTTTGTTTTGCGTTAAATGAACTGTAACTTGTACTCCTCCTCAAGGTTTTAAGTTGAGATATTTTTATGGTTCATCATCTAAAACATTTATCCCGTCTATTTGAAGTAAGATTTAAGGATAAAAAATACTCACTTGATGTTTTT
Source organism: Penium margaritaceum (assembly GCA_023375785.1). Classification (NCBI taxonomy): domain Eukaryota; kingdom Viridiplantae; phylum Streptophyta; class Zygnematophyceae; order Desmidiales; family Peniaceae; genus Penium; species Penium margaritaceum. The sequence goes on along the minus strand of SZWC01003841.1, from coordinate 175,854 downwards.
GAAGATTATACATTGAATTTTCCACAGCTTTCATTTGTTCTTCCTGAACCCCCCCCTCTTTCTTTTTATTGTTAATGCCCATCGTATCTGGTACTGCTGTTTTTTCTCAAGTCGCCTTCCATTTCTGTCTCTGTTTAATAGGCATATGCTTCATCGGTAAAGGATTGTGCATGCGGAGGCTTGATTCTTGCGGCTTGTCAAGGTAAGAAATGATGTTTTGCTCGATTAACTGACTGTTCCCGAATACATGGCATCGCTGATAACCAAACTTAAGAAGGGATCGCTCGTTTCACGTCTCCCGAACTGGCATCTCTCATGTCTTCATTGTCAAAAGTACCAAACCCTGTTGCGTCTCGCATTACCGCATGATTCTACGGCTGGGTGGCAAATCAATGCGTAGTGCAAAACTGTGGAGGCTTCGTGCCTGAAGGTTCTCATCGAAGCAAGCCAAGTGAGAAGGATTTTCTCTTTGGCCATTTGGAAAACTCGAAAGCAAACAGTGCATTAAGTTTTGAGCAAACGCAAGATCAGGCCGGTGTCACAGCAAACAAACTCAACTCACTGCAGGAAGTCCCAATGATTTGAGTTCGTAGGGCCGATTAACTTGTTCGTCACAAACCGCATCGAATGTGCATGAATTCTCTTTCTGGACTCGATGGCACACACATTTTCGCGTCCTAGTTCATTCAGCACCAGTGTGACCATGTTCTCGCAAGCAACATGCATATTTTCAATTTTGTTTTTTAGTACTTGTCAAAGTAGAATGATATCATCCATGCTATGACGTGGCTCTCTTTGATGATGTCACAATCCAAGTAAGGACAAGAAAAATGAGTTAGTAGAGGTTCGGCCGACAACTGTTTGTCCAAAAATTACGTAACCGTGAAGAGTCAAGAGGAGTTGCAAGGAGTTATTTAAGGGGTGTGGCACTTTCTAGAAACTTGTCAATTGTGCCAAACTTTTTGAGCATTCATCATGGGGTGTGACTCGATAACACGGATTAACGCTGACAACCTCGTGTCAGAAAACTTCACAAACTTTTGTTAGTGCTGTTGAGGGGAGAAGTTACAGGCGCTGGTGTGACCGCCGATGCCTAAAAACGAACTTCGACTTGACATTTTGTTCGAAGAGGGAACGTGGAACGCGAGAGTGAGTTGCTAAGGGACGGTGTGATAGCTACCTTAGTTTGTGACGGGTCCTGATTGATTACCCCTCTGTGGCACCAAGAGGACTCTCTTCTACCTCTGCTGCCAGTTAGCCAGGCAGTGGAGGCAGAAGATAGCCTTGATAGATAGAAGAGCATAGCTATTCATAGAAAGACCTTTTCCACTGTCGACCACTTGTAGTCGCACATTTGCACCCAACCCAAAAGTGGAATGCATGTTTTTATTACGCCATGGGTATGGTGGTCTGTAGATCTTTTTTGACTGTGCTCATTTGATAAAGCAGAGGAACATCTCCAAATGCATCGAATATTATGGCCAATAGGAAAGGTTCAACTATATCTCCGGCAGTAATGGTTAGGATTGATTGAAGACCCTACAGCTTGTCACCCTTTTTTTTGGAGCGTAGGCAGCCAAGTAGTCCAACAACACATCTCAAACTATTGTGATGATAATCTGTACTTTTTACATTCATTCCTTTACTTGGTACTTTATTCACAAAGGTCCATAGGAATTGACTCAGAGAAGAATACTCCAGTTACCACCCTCCGTTGCTAGAGTATACAAGGAGACATGAAGAGGAGACATAAAGCCATTTTGGGAGGATCTAAGGTTTTGACGTGTCCATAAAGACACATCAGCATTGCTCTTGGTGCACGTAAAAAACAGCAGGCGATGTCGTCCTTCCACAATTTTGTGTGATCCGTAAGCTACCGCTGAACGAAAGACCGTCCGCCATCGATGCCTTGCCTTTCCCGAAAATGTTCTCCGCCTAATTTATTGCCTTCACAGCAGCGGAAACCAAACAATACAAGGCATGGTCCATAGCGAAGATGTTTTTGTGTTGTCTGCCATGTTTTTTCCCAGCACACAACTCCCGTCCTCCACATGGAGCTTGCACACGATAATATGCCTTACATGGGATTGGATGAAGAGGTAGTGCCAGTCCATGATAGGGTTGTTTACATGATTTGAACCGTGAGTGTACATTCCATTACACAATCCAGAAAACATTGTAGAGCACATTCTCTTGAAAGGTGCCTCGACAATCGAGTGGATAGGCGCTGCCTAGGGAGGGGGTTCCGAAATTGACTAAATAGTTTGTAGTTGAACCGACGAAAGCGGGAATTGAGGCCGTCAATTCCTGCGAGCTCTTGCGGAAGTGGCCGTTAGCATCGCAGGTTGGCCGTCTGGTTTGCGATGGGCTCGTGGCGTTGCGAGCCAAATTCCCTCCTTTTTTTCCATTGACTAAATAGTTGAAGTGACTCGCGACTCGAGTTTCCAACTATTTATTTCGAAATAATCGAATAAATGGCCAAAGCGCTTCAAACTCTAGACTGAATAGTTGGTTTTTTAGCAGATATTCAAGGTTTCAGTCATGTCCGAAAAGAGCGGTGTAGATTTGACCCATCTTTGGCCTGGCTGTCTTCATAGGTTTGAGCGTTCAAAGTTCAAACATTCAAACCTGCGTGTCGGCGCGACGTGCCGCCTCGGCCTCTCGGACGAGCCGCATGCTTCGTCGTCACTGTGCATGTTGGGTACATAGTGCCACTTGTCAATTCCCCTTGACACACGCCACTTGTCAGTTGCCAAAAAAGTACCATGGGTTCCCTCCGGCGTTCTAGCACTTCCTCCAGCGCATCGTACCCATTGGCAGCCTCCGCAGCCATGTCAACACTGGCATCCGCACCCCAAGGTTACGTGTCCGTGCATGCCCGGATGAGTCAGATGCGCAACCTCCACCGCAAAGTGAATGAAGCCATGCGTCAGCGCGCACGCCTGGGCCTGTTTGTTGCCACTCGACCAATCGTGGCGAGCGACAATTTCAATCGCACGCCTCTCGTCGGAAACAACGATGCAGCTGCTGCCCATGGAGTGCACGTGCCGTCTCCACTGATTTGGGATGATGGCTGCATGGACGCACCAGCTATCCGTGCGAAGCCGGTAGTGGAAGCGGCAGTGGTCGACACGACTGACACTGAGAGTCAAGCCCCGAGTGTCAACGTTCCCATGTCAGAGGCTCCCTCTGTGTCGAACGCGACCGCCAACTCTTGTGGCAGGCTCTTCAAGGGATACTGGACGCACAAGAAGGACTTCGCGCTCCTCAAGCTGGCGGTGGAGTATGCTGGCGAGTACCGAGACATCCGCGGCTGGCAGACAAAGATGCATGGCGTGATCTCCCCGAAGTTTGCGAAACTTTTCCTCGTTGACGCACCGACGGTGGAGCAGGTGAAGCACCGCTGCAAAAATCTCGTGAAGCAGTGGCGGATGGTGTACGACATCGTCGGTAAAAGTGGAAATACTTTTGACCGCATCCGGTGCACAATCGAGCTTGAGCCGAGTGCATGGGAGGATTTGCGCCGCACCAACCCCGCCGCTGCACGTCTGCAAGGCAAGAATTTTCCATGGTTCGATTTAGCAACATCCCTGTGGATTCGTGACAAGGCTGTGGGGGGTAACGTTTTTAGTTCGGAAGAAGCTGGTAAAGTCGGAGAGAAGGACAAGGGGGTGGATGGTGGTGATGACATCCGTGTTGTGCGTCGTAAAGTTTTTTATCGTAATGTCGGTAGAGTGGCTGAACTCGTGAAGTCCGCAGGACGTTTGGAGTGTGTCATTAAGGATGATGGTCCAAAAACACCATGGGCCATGGCAGTACAGGATGTTAGCGAGGATACATGCATGACTGATGATGATAAGCTAGAGCTGCTCAAAGTTCTGCAGAAGGATGAAGAGATGTGCACTCTATACGTGTATTGTAAGTGTGGCTTGCGTGCTAGAGTGCTCAACTTGCTCCTCGGTCGCACACCAGGGCACGATGTCCACGCCCATGATGGTGAGGGCGAAGACGAGGAAGACGACGAGGACGAGGACGATGATGAAGAGGAGGGGATAGATGAGTGGGAGGGAGGATGCAACGCAGGTGCATGCTGGTAACGACAGCAGCGTGGATGCTGGTGCGAACCTCAACGCCAATGAGGATCTTTCCATGTAAATCATTTATAAGCTGCCATCAATGTTATTTCATGTTCTCTTTGAGTTATTATTCTTGCATCTCTATATTTCATTTTGAAAATAGAAATATGATGGATAAATGCATAGTAAATCACGGGTTATCTCGAGCAACATAATCTCTTCACATATGCTCAGCAATGTCCTGTCGTAGTGTGTGCGTAAAGAATCGCCATGTTGTCGGCCACTTGGTGGAACACGAACCGGAACCCTGGGTTCCAGCGGTGGCAATCTGTCCGACCATCCTGGAAATTGTACGTCCTGTCGCTCCTAGATCATGTTATGCATAAAAAACATGAAAAAACTAGTCTAATGTGGAATTCGTTGTCATAACACGGCAGTCCCTGTAAAATACGGAAACAGACTTTGAGGAGGCCAAACGCCCGCTCGATAGAGGATCGTGCGGAAGCGTGCCGGTGGTTGAACAATTCTTGAGGGTTGGATGGTGTTCGGTCTCGAGGACCGAACTCTTGCAAATGGTACCTCACACCTCGGAATGGTGGCATGAGGCCTAACCCCTCTGGAAACACTACATCTGCTAGTAAGTATTTTCCAGAGGGTAGACGGAAGCCTCTTCAAAGTTCATCTGAGAAGATCCGGGCGTCGTGCACGGAGCCCTCCCATCCCACCGTGACGAACGTGAACCGTAGATCAGGGTTGCATGCTGCAAGGACGTTCTGCGTCACTTATTGATGGCGGTTTATGTACGCCGGTCTTCTGATGTGGGTGACGACAACAGGCACATGCGTGCCATCGACGGCTCCGATGCAGTCTTTGAAGCAAGGTAAGAAATTGTGACGATGCTCCCACGCCGAAAATGGTGGGTCTCCTCTGCGAGCTTGTCAAACGACAATGGGCGCGAGTTCCATGAGCACATCCACCACCTCTCGTAGCACTCGGTGAATAGTAGCTGCACCTCTCTGGAAACATTCCATCAGCTGGCGAATGGACATGATGTAACAAACACATTGCAGCCAAATGAACAAATTTTTGCCTGCTTGCAGTTGACTGTTGCGTAGAGACGCACACGTTGTCAAGTCCGCGAGGATGCCAATCCACATTGGCACTAACATGCGTGCCATGTTATAAAGTTGCAGTGGATGCCCTTGCCGAAGCTCCTCAAGCCACGCCTGACCGGTAAATGTGCCATCATGCATGCGCCGACGGTTCAGGCGAGAGAAAATTGACATGATGAGACTCGTGATGAGCTCTCGGATGAGTTCAACGAGCCAAGAGTGGATGTTCCTGACGTGACGGAAAAGAGCACGGCGTGCTGCTACACGACGCCGTACTGAATCCATGGTGGGACGGTGCATGTAGAAGTGAGGAAAAGTGTAGAATGAACACCGTTCACACACACCCCCGATTGAAGTGTCCATATTCAAACTGTTGCGCCGCGGATACGCGATGCGGTCGACACTGACACGTGTTGCACGTGAAAAGTAGCTGTTCAGGTTCAAATCTCGCGGATATCAATTACGTAGTTGAACTAAACAGTCGATTGTCAACTAACCGCGCGAAAACAGGCATCAACTATGTAGTCCAATTATTTAGTCCATCAAGTTCGCGCGCACGGTCAACTATTTAGTCTATGCGCTCAAACTTGTAGTTCAAACTACAAACTATTTTAGTCGATTTTGGAACCGGGCCCTACTCATCGAATTCTAGGCATGGTCGTTAATCATCGGAAGGAGGTGAACCCGCTGAGCCTCACAGGCACCAGAACCAGATCACCACGCCCCATTCACCAGTGTAGCGACGGCCAGTGTCACACCCAACGAACTCAACTCACCGCGGGAAGGCGTGGTGAGCTGCAGTGGCAGGGTCGATTGACTCGTTCGTTGCAAACAACGTCCAACGTGGTTGATTTTTTGTTGGTTAAATTGACCCGGGGGCCCGGGTTCGCACCCAGTCCCGACGACAGGACCCGTATTGTCGAATCCATCAGCACTGGAGCCCTAATTCTGGCGGCGATCAACATGAGGGCCCGCCGTTTGCCGGCCGCGTATTGAGATAGCCGGGCTGCTACCGGTATCGCTATCTTGGACAAATGCCCACCAGTTTAAGCGGTCGGTTTGTATGTGCTTTGGCATCGCGGTAGGTTTTCACCCCATGACTTCCAAGTTATTTCTATAAATATGAGAAAGTTCTCCTTATCGCATGTTTATACGTCGAACGGATCCAGGTTGGTTAGTTGTTTTGCATCCCCATCATCCTACTTGAATGGAATTTGTTTTCCGACCATGCTGTCGGAAAACAAATTCCACTGACCAATTTGTGAGGATCCGTTCGTATCTTAGATTTCTTTTCGACCAAGCATGTTCCAGGAATGTTTGGCAGGTTTTTCGTGACAACCTCAGCAATAAGTACTACTTTCCGACTGTCATGGGCGACCACAGACCAGCAAATTTGCTGGATCGAGCCTGTCACTTTCAGCGAGTTGCCGACGGGCCTCGACGTGGATCAGATCGGCCGTCGATGCCTCAGGGTCGATCAGATCGGCCGTCAAGGCCGTAGGGTTGAGAAAAAACGAAAATGGGTCCCCATATCGAACCGCAGAAGGAAGCAGGGCCCCGAGGTCGGACTGCCCTTTTTTGTTCTTGACTTGATGGGGCACACTTTTCCACGTCAACGTTCATTCAACAGGTTTGACACCATTCGCTCAAGAGTAGAATGCATGTTTTAAGATTTTTTTCCTACTCGTGAAATTGGAGTGACGTAGTGCGAGAGATGATGTGGCTCGCTTTTGATGACGTCACAATCGAGATACGCACAAGTCGTATGAGTCAGCGGCGGTTCCGCAGACAACTTTTTGTCTGAAAATTCCTGGACCGACGAGGATTGCTACGAGTCGATACACCTCCGGGGTCGCAGTAACTCTTTAGCAACTTGTGGACAGCACCCCAGATTTCGCGGGTCGACTAAAAAACATGAGTCAACGCTGACAGTCTCGCGTCAGAAAACGGGGGTGTGATCATATACCCATCGATTTCCCGATAGCCCCCATATCCATGCATTGCTCTTTAATAACCCCATACCCAGCTGATTTGAACTTTAACACCAAAACATCCACCGGTCGCAGAAAAACGACGACGTATATAAAAAAGCGCGCAAACACCATGTCGTCGCTGCATGAAATGCGGCTTCGGATTGATGACGTCAGCATGTCCTTTAAACAATCACAAACCCCACGTTTGAGGTGTTTGTGATTGTTCGAGGGAGGGGTTTGCGTGGGGTTTGCGTGGGGTTTGCGTGAGGGGTCCGAGACACCCCATGCGTTGAAAGGGGATCTGTTGGGCCCCGCTACCGCGGGGCCCAGTAGATGCCCGCGCAAAAAATAAAACCCTCAACACCGAATGTTATTCGGGGTTGGGTTTGAAGGTGTTTGTATCGCAAACATAAGGTGTTTTCTGTGCCATGAAAAAAAAAATTGAAATTGGCGTTTTCGCTCAATCGCGATCGAGTGATGACCCATTTTTTCCGATTTTCTTTTCCGACGCGCAAACCCCCTATTACGATGTAGGAACCCCATCTATGTTTTGCGCGGGCGGAGCCCGCACAAAACATAGGAAACCCTAAATCGTAATAGGGGGTTCGAGCGTCGGAAAAGAATATCGGAAAAAAAGGGTCATCGCTCGATCGCGATCTCGCGAGGGAGCGAGGGTCACGATCGAGCGACGGTCACAGGACCCTCCTCGTCATGCTCAATCAGCTACGCATGTAGCCGATCGATCATGGCGAGGGAGCCGGATACGTCGTTCTTATTTTTTAAAGTACTGGATATGGGGGGTCCATATTTCCGCTCGTGGATATGGGAGGGTCCGCGATTCGGGATTATGGATATCCTGGCTATTGCGCCCGTCAGAAAGTGCCCGAAAGTTTCTGTCAGTGCGGTAGCGCCGAACCTAGTTGCTACGGTCCTCGGTGTGACCGCAGATGCCCAACGACGACCCCCCGACTCGGCGTTGTCTCAAGAGAGGCAACGCGCAACGCGGGAACGAGTTGCTACGGGGCAGTGTGACGCACCGGCCGGCAGTGCAGTCGAGCACCTGGACACGATCGCTACCCCAGAGCGGCAGGCGAAGTCCTTGGGCGTGCGCAGTTTTATGATCGCATTCGACTCAATAGCCGCGAGGGCCGCTGCTGACTGCCTGCACGTCGCACTTCACTTCCTCAATCTACCGGTCCTTCTCCCTCCTCCCCATCCCTCCCTCCTCCTCATCCCCCCCCTTCCGCCTCCTCCTCTCCCCCCACTTTGGCCCCCTCTTCGCGGTTGTCGTCCCTCCTCGTCGCAAGTCTGTTGTGACCGCTAGCAGGCGCAGCAACAACGGCAGCAGCAGCAGCAGCAGCAGCAGCAGCAGCAGCAGCAGCAGCAGCAGCAGCAGCAGCAGCAGCAGCAGCAGCAGCAGCAGCAGAAGAAGAAGAAGAAGAAGAAGAAGAAGAAGAAGAAGAAGAAGCAGAAGAATAAGGAGGAAGAGGAGGAGGAGGAGGACGAGGAGGAGGAGGAGGACGAGGAGGAGGAGGAGGACGAGGAGGAGGAGGAGGACGAGGAGGAGGAGGAGGACGAGGAGGAGGAGGAGGACGAGGAGGAGGAGGAGGACGAGGAGGAGGAGGAGGACGAGGAGGAGGAGGAGGACGAGGAGGAGGAGGAGGACGAGGAGGAGGAGGAGGACGAGGAGGAGGAGGAGGACGAGGAGGAGGAGGAGGACGAGGAGGAGGAGGAGGACGAGGAGGAGGAGGAGGACGAGGAGGAGGAGGAGGACGAGGAGGAGGAGGAGGACGAGGAGGAGGAGGAGGACGAGGAGGAGGAGGAGGACGAGGAGGAGGAGGAGGACGAGGAGGAGGAGGAGGACGAGGAGGAGGAGGAGGACGAGGAGGAGGAGGAGGACGAGGAGGAGGAGGAGGACGAGGAGGAGGAGGAGGAGGAGGAGGAGGAGGAGAAAAGAAGGAAAGAAGAAAGCCACCACCATCAGTCACCACTCGTACATTTGAAAAACCTTTCGCCATGGCGACCATGACCGGCCTCAGCATCGGCAGCGACCGCAGCAGCAGCAACAGCAGCATCAGCAGCGGACGGGCAGTGGGTGGCGGGCGCGGTAGCGGTGGCACTAGCAGCAGGGGCAGCGGCACAAGCGTGCACTGCACCGGGATCATCCCCGAGCTGCACATGGCGGGCGCCGAAAACCTCAGCTACACCGACCACTTCGCGGAGAGGGCCGCGGAGACCCGCCTCCGCGCCGGCCGTAAGGTGGTGCTGCTGCTGCTGCTGCCAATGCCGCCGCCGCCACCGCCGCCGCCACCGCCGCCGCTGCCACCGCCGCCTCCACTGCTGCTGCAGCTGTTTGCGCTCCTGTTTATTCTTCAGTCTGGAGCTGGTGATGATGCTGCTGCGGCTTGACACTTGTGCTTCTCTCCTCTTCCTCCTCCCATCCCTGCCGCCGCCTCCTCCTCCTCTGCTGCTGCTGCTGCTGCTGCCAGGGCCACATTTGCTCTCCTGCTGGCCCTTTGCTACTCCTGCCTTTGCTGCTCACTTTTTGCGGCCTTAAATACCACCGCAGGCGCCTCCCCCCCCCTACCCCGGCAGGCTGCCCCAGCACCCACTCCCTCTTTGTTGCCGCGGTTTCTCTCTAGCACTGGAAGCTCGAGTTGTGGACGGCTTGGCAGGTCAGCCTCCCCCGTGCCTTCGTCCCACCGGCGTGCTTTGGGTCGAGTTTACGCGCTGTGGCTTTGCTTGCACCCACCAGACTCGACCCGTCCCGAACCGACCCAACCCGTCGTGAACTGCCCCGACCCAATTTGATTGGACTAGCCTCGCCGCGCCTCAACCCGCCTGACTAGATTGGAATCTCCCCGTTTTTTTTTGTTTGTGTGGGGAAAGAGCTGTATTAAGAAAATCTTCCTGGGCTTTTTGGTTTGTCTTGTTATTGTTCTTATTAGTATTATTATTATTCGGCCGTTTGTTGGAAATCTGGGAACATGGTTTTCACTGCAGAGAACGATGTTTCTCTCTCTCTCTCTGTAAACAATTCGCGTAACCGGATTTTTCTTGGCTGCATTCGTCAGTTGAAGCGAAAATGCCGACCCTCAGTCAATAGTCCGGCGTGGCTGTCTGTCGCCAACAGCCACTGCCAACTCGCCATGGGTGGTGCCGATGGCACCGCAGCTCCTGCCCCTCGCCAAACCCCGTCAGCAGCAGCAACAGCAGCAGCAGCAGCAACAGCAGCAGCAGCAGCAACAGCAGCAGCAGCAGCAACAGCAGCAGCAGCAACAGCAGCAGCAGCAGCAACAACAGCAGCAGCAGCAACAGCAGCAGCAGCAACAACAGCAGCAGCAGCAACAGCAGACGCACGATGGTTGCAACGATGACAAGGGCAGCAAGGGTGCCATGTGACGATCACTGAGAGAGTGGACATTTTGTCTCCCTGCTGCTTTTCCCTCAATGCAACGCGCTTCCACTGTCCAATGCAGTGGATTCGTTTTGCACAGCTTAACACGCGCACGCACGCACGCACGCACGCACGCACGCGCGTGCACGCACGCACGCACGCACGCACGCACGCACGCCCACACTCAC
>SZWC01003841.1:97771-139666 GCA_023375785.1 Penium margaritaceum | reverse complement strand
GGGATCATCCACCTTCAGAGCATCCTGCCCGTCAGGTGTGATGGGGGTGGAGGCTGTAGGAACTGCACCCAGGAGGTCAGCAAACCGCTCCCCCACAACGTGGGCGTAACGTGCCTGATGCAACAAGAGTGTCCGTCGCTGACGATCACGCACGATCTCCATCCCGAGGAACACAGCTGCAGGACCAAGGTCCTTCATCCTGTAGGCAGCCTGGAGAACTGCCTTGGCCTCCTTCACGGCCTCCATAGAAGGAGACGCAATCAGGAGGTCGTCCACGTAGACCAGGATGGCGGTGAAGCTCTCAGCTGTCCATCTGAGAAAGAGGGACGGGTCAGCGTCACTCTGTACGTAATCGGCATGTGTCAGTGTACCAGTGATCTCCAAGTTCCAGCACCTCGGTGACTGTTTCAGGCCGTACAAGGCCTTGCGCAAGCGCCAGACCTTGTCACCGACCTCGAATTCAGGTGGCTGGACCATGAAGATCTCCTCCTCTAAGGTGCCATGGAGGAACGTGTTGTTCACGTCCATCTGGTGCAGCTCCCAGTCGTGGTGAGCAACAACCCCGAACAGAGCGCGAGCGGTGGTCATGCGGCCAACGGGTGCAAAGGTGTCAGTGAAATCTACTCCCTCAACCTGCGAGAACCCCTTGGCCGTCAAGCGAGCCTTGTAGCGATCCAGTGTGCCATCAGGCTTCACCTTCTTGCGAAAGACCCACTTGGCCTGTACAGCCTTCCGCCCAGGCGGGAGGTCGACAAGCTCATAGACACCNTGCTCACGGATAGCTCTCAGCTCATCCTCACAAGCAGCACGCCACAGGTCTGCATCGTGAGCTGAGAGTGCCTCCTTCAACGTGCCTGGATCAGGCATCGTCGAGGGAGTGCTCCGGGTGGCTAAGACACATGCCTCCGGACTCGGTCTGACCACGACAAGGTCGGCTGCGGCATCGCAGGTGACCAAGAACTCTCGAGAGACCAACTCGTGGCCGACAGGACATGCTGGGTGCACCTCAGTGTAGTCTGCCTGGACATTCAAGCCAAGGGTCTTCGTGCCAGGCTCGCCACTCTGAACACTACGAGTCGGGCGTCTGGGCGCAGAGTTAGCAGTCCGCTGAGTCCTAGAGACCAATGGTCGAAGGCGACCGCCGGGCTCGCGGGAGTAGCCCGATGCAACGCTCACCTCAGGCTGTGGGGAAGGCTGCTGAGCCAGAGCCGTAGGGGATATGCGCAGTGTGCATAGTGGTGACCCTGGCAAGGGGACTGACACTGGTACGGGATCAGGTGTGCCAGAGGGGTCTGACACCGGCACGGGATCAGGTGTGCCAGAGGGGACTGACGCTCGTACGGGATCAGGTGTGGCACAGGGAACCGGCACAGGCGCGAGATCGGGTGCACCAGAGGGGTCTGACACCGGCACGGGATCAGGTGTGCCAGAGGGTACTGATGAGGCGACTGGACCCATAGCCACGATGGCCGGATCGTCAGCAGCCGAAGACCGGACCACAGGTGAGGAGGCCCGGCCGGATCCATCCGCAGGACTAGACTCCCCCATCCGCCGGGAGGCCACACAAGTAGGAACGTGGTCGGCGGCCAGCGACAGAATGCTGGACAAGTTGCGGTAGGTGAGAGCCTCAAAGAAGAGAGTATCTCGAGACTCGACAATGCGATGGCGAGAAGGGTCCCAAAAATGCCAGGCCTTCGACCGTGGGGAGATGCCGAGGAAGGTACACATGCGTCCCCGAGGTGAGACCTTAGACCCCTGCTGATCCTCGGTGTACCAGACACAGGCGAGGGACCCCCAAACGTGAGCGAGACGGAGATCAGCACGATGGCCGAACCACAACTCGTACGGTGTGACATGGTCTGGGAGTGGACCATGCGGCAAGCGGTTCCAGACCCATGTCATGTAGGAGAAGCCCTAAAAGGCAAAGGACTCCGGTAGACCGCACTCAGACCGCATAGCACGAACCGCATCCTCCATGGTGTGGTTCCAACGCTCAGACACACCGTTCTGCTATGGTGTAGCAGGGGCGGAAAGATGGTGAAAGATACCGTGCTCGGCAAAGTAGGCATCCATCTCGCCCAAGAACTCGCCACCATGATCTGAGCGGAATGTATGCAGGGTGTGACGAGACTGACGCTCAGCCATCACAAGCCACAGGCGGACCGCCAATGCGGCATCGCTCTTGTGGCGGAGGCTGTAGACCCACCGCATCCGGGTGAAGTCATCAGTCAGGGTGAGAACATATCGACCCCGATCAGAGAGGGACTCGACTAGAAGAGGACCGAGAAGGTCCGAGTGGACCAACTCTAGTGGGCGCAGTGCCCGGGAGGAGGAGTCAGGGTAAGAGCAGCGATGCATCTTACCCTGGGCGCAAAAAAGACAGTCAGTCTTGGGCGGCTTCTCAAAGGAAGCTACGTCAAGACCGAGGGCTGGCTGAGTGCGAATGAGCTTGGACACAGTGTCCGAGCTCACATGGCGGAGGCGACGATGTAACAAGCGCTGGTGCTCAGGGGAGAGAACACTAGTGACAAACACTCGCGCAGAGGAGAGAGGTGGAGAAGAGACAGAGGGAGTGTAATGAGACACACGATACAGGTCATCAACGACAGAGGCACGAAGCACGATGGTGCGTGTGTCAAGAGCAGTCACTGTGGCAGAGTCAGCAGAGTGCTCAACAGTGAGACCCATCCTGGTGCATGCACGAACAGAGAGCAGGCTGAGCTCAAGAGCAGGGACAAAGAGCACGTCAGAAATGTACAAGGGGCCAGACGGACCATCAAACCGCACGACTCCCACTCCCTGCACAGGCAACGACTGACCAGACCCCGTGCGAACAGACCGAACGGACGCAACGGGACCGAGCACAACAAAGTCACTACGACGACAGGTCATGTGATAGGTGGCCCCTGAGTCAATAATCCAGGTGCCACCCGGCTCACGACCAGTCGTCGACACTGAGCAACGGGCCACAGAACACTCTGCCTCTGCTGGACGCTCAGCAGAGGACCCGGGACAACGACGAACAACACGGATATGTGACTCGTCAAGCCAGTCGGTACTGTCAGGTCCATCCTCATCACAAGCCATCACAGCTCCACCACAAGCATCATCACAAGTAACAGACGCAGTAAGACAAGCTGTATCGGGACCACTCGGCTGTGATAACATACTCGCACCTCCCTGAGTACGAAGCGCCAGTAGCTGACGAAGCTCCGCGATCGTTCGATCCCGAGGGTCCACATCACCGCTGCCGCCTGATGAAACGGATGCGTCTGCTGCACTCGTGAGCGGCGCGCCCAGTCCGTGTGTCACTTGAGGAAATCGGCTGCGTGTGCGCCGCCTGAAGGCCGCGCATGATCCGAGTCCAGTCAAGGGGCTGCTCACACTCCGTGTAGCGGTGAGCGCCTCCACAGTTGTAGCAGTGGACAGAACGTCCACTACCACTACTCGCCGGCTGTTGCTGCTGCTGCTGTCCCTTCCCACGTTGCTTCTTCCCCTTCTTCCCCTGTGCGGCCGCTGCAATGCCCTGAGTGTGGCCGCTCGGTGTAGAGGAGGAGGAGGAGGAAGCGGTGGAGGTGGGACTGGTGAGCAGGGACAGAGGCGTAGGAGGGGTCACAGTCACTGCTGCAACAAGTGGACTCTGCTGATAGACGATGGAAGCCTCATGAGCCGATGTGGCGTGGATGAAGTAGCGATGGGCCCAAGGAAGGAGCTGTAGTGACTCTGACAACTCAGAGAGAGCCACACGATCGAAGCCCGTAAGGAGCTTCACGTGGTCCAAATGCGCCCCCATCATGATGGCGTCGAGTGCCCACAGCGGCGTCCCGCCCCCGGTCCCAAGGCGCGTGTAAAGGCGCATCACGCGCCTCCAGTAGTCAGCTGCAAGCTCCGTGGGACCCTGACGGAGGGAGTGAAACTCACGTAGTCGGGCCACCCTCATGGCATGGGTCTCCGCAGCGAGAAGTATCAGGGCCAGCTCCCACCCCTGACGTGGATCTGCTCCAGTCCCGGTCCCGGCCTCACCAAGAAAGGGTCGGAAGTCGACCACAGTCTCCCGCGCCATGGCGTAGAGGAGACCCCGCATCGCTCTCGCTGCTGTCTAGACCTGGTGAGCGTCGCGGGTCTGGTACTGGCTGTGGTATAAGGGCCAGACACCCTCAGAATCGGCCCACACCTGAAACAAGGTCTCCCAGCAATCAAAGCCCTCCTCACTATCGTAACGGGGTGGAGGTGTCTCAAAGTCCTTCATTCGCCGCTCCGTGGGGAGGGCGACCTCAGGCTTGGGAGACGGTGGATGGGGTATGGGGAGCCCACCAGTGAGAGAAACACTACCCAAGGTGAACGCTGCTGAACGACGCGGCTGATCCTGACGGCGAGAAGGTGGCGGAGTGGGAGGCTGTGATCCCAAACGTAACTCACGGATGCGCTCCTCAAGCACACGAATCTCGTGCTCGCGTGAGTCATCCTCAATCTCCTCCTCATCCCAGGAGTCCACCTGTGATGAGTGATGCTGAGGCCGCAGCGCTGCGTAGGGCGTAGACTGCTGAGCAGATGGTGCAGCTCCAGTAGATCCTCCAGGTGGGTGCTGTGAAGCCATCGAACGACCCCGCGGTAACTCTGTGATCTCTTGTAATGCGTCGGACTGCCTCTGCTGCTGCCGGCGCATCTCATCCTGTGACCGACGAAGCTCGTCGATCATGCGTGACTGCGATCGCAGACTCATAACGCCCGAAGAGGAGGAAGAGGGGTCAACGAGTCCTTTGTCCTTGTCACGGACCGGCGCCATCGCAACGCTCAGTATGGGGCCGAACGTAAAAAATACTCCAAACAAGAAACTGACAGCGTTTCTTGAGGAGTTGAAACGTCTGGAAAAATTGACGTTTTGATTCCAAAACTGCTGACGTCAGCGGAGTCGGTGATGACGTCAGCGTTTTTTACGCTAGCGGAAAAAACGCTAGCGTTTTTTTTTCTCCAGCGTTTTTTACGCCAGCGATTTTTTTTGGGACGGTCACGCGAACCCCGCGTGACAGGTGGGGGTGACCTCGTCACCCCCTGCTCGTGGTTGCGCAGGGGCTGCGCAGGCCTGCGCAGTGCCACACAGGCCTGCGTAGTGCTGCGCAGTTTCTGCGCAGCTGCGCAGCACTGCTCTGCAGCAGCAGTGCTGCGCAGGCTCGCCGCTGTGCGGATCTGCTGCTGCTACGCTGCTGTAGCCGCTGCCGCTGCTGCAATGCTGCTGGTGCGCTGTTGCTGCTTCGCTGCTACTGCTGCACTGCTAGTGCTTCTCGCGGCTACAAGCTGGTGCCGCCGCTACACGCTGCCACTGCTCGCAGCCTCCGCCGCAAGCTGTTGCTGCGAGCTGCTATTCCCCTTTTTTTTGTGTACAGGCTTGGCAGCCAGACACGGCTGCTGCTGCCACTCGGTGCTGCTGCTGCCACCCGGTGCTGCTGCTGGTGGCCGGCGTGGCTGCTGGATCTCGTCACTGCCGCAGCTCCACTTGCTACGGTGGTGGCGATTGCCTAGTGACGTCGCTGCTACTAACGTCGGCTGCGACGGGTCCAAGGATGTGGCGGCGGCGGTGACTCTCACTGCTGCTGCCTATGCTGCGTCTCTGCGGCGTAGCTCAGCGAGAGGGGTCTCGCTGCTCTGATACCATGAAAAATTGCTAGGAAGCTTCCTAACCTTGCTGCTGCTGATGTGGCGACACTGTCCAGTCAGCTGACGCACTAGCAAGCAAGCAGGTGCAAGAAACAGCAAGGATCAGGCTAGGGAGACGCGCAAAGTCTCATAAGCTCCAATAGCTTAGTAATGTAGAGAGAGATGACAACTGACAAGCACACAGCATAAATACCTACCGCGGCGCACGGCGGGTGTCGCACGCGGCAGTGTCAGTTTGTCCTAAAACCGGCTCAAAACCACTATTTTGGCCGTAACTCTGCGCACAGGCATTCAAACGCAACACTGTCTGAATCTAGAGATGCAGAATCTCAAGCCGGACGCTACGACTGGTCACACGCACAAGTCCGGCATCAATCGGTGGACGAACAATGCAAAACATGCAAATCGGGCTCGAGAGCCAGTCCACCGAGAAAACTCTAGCACCTGCAGAAAAACTGCAGAGCACCCTAGCAAGCACCCGGGACGTCGTAGCAATCGTCTGGCAGCTGCTGGTGGCTGGATCCACCAACCGTCAGTGCTCCGACGCCAGCTGGGCCCGCATCAGGGATCTGCACGAGCATGGACACGGCCGAGTGGTCACAGTAAGCTATACAAATGGACGGAAACAACTCACACCACAACATGTGTTTGTGGTTCAGTCGGCGGTCCATCACACCCATAATTCCCTCGTCTTGCTTCACATGCTCATTACATCGTGCATGTACATGAGACCAAGGATTGTAACTGCGCTGGAGCTCTCACATTAGGATGCAAGGGCTATCTCCAACTTGCATGTGGGTTTCGTGGGGAGTCTCCATTGTTGTTGTTGTGGTCTGTACACTTCGCCCACACACTGCTTACTTACTGACCTCTTGCCGTGCATTGCACTGCTCACCTGCCCTGTACAGGAGATTAAATCTCATGGAGCTCGTGGATGCCTGGACACGCCGAGCTGAGAACTCTCCCCTGAAGCTTAGCGTGTAGGCAAATGCTCCTGAGCCATGGCCTTCTGGCCATTACTATTCTGACCTGAGGTTTTGCTTGCGACTGTGGCCTTGGACACTGGAGGATGCCAGGCCCACTGTCTTGCGCATGCGGGGTTCTGGGGGAGCTGTAATATCGTGCCGGGTGCTGATCCTTGGGGGCCACCTCGCCGGTTTTGATCGTGCCATGGTGAGAAGCCGCCTCCGGGTTTTTCCGAGAGGTCGGGCTCGACCCCCGGGTGGCGGCGAGACCACCGCGAGCGTGATGCTTGCGCGTGGTGCTCGCTCACCCCGACTGTACTAGAGTTCTCTCTCTCCCCCTCTCTTCCTTTTCGCCTCTTGACACTTGTGTAAAACAAGTTGCAAGCCTTTCTCTCTTGCATTCTCGTGGGATATCCCACGTTTCCCTCCTCCCTCACACTCTCTTGCTAAGGGAAACAGCTACCTACTGGTATCAGAGCAACTTAGGGTGTCTCCCTCGTTGCCGTCGCACGACGATCGCGGTCCTCGGACCTCCCTTGTCGAACCGCGCTGAGGGAGACCACCTCCCTTGGTGGTTCTCCTCCCTCGGCTCCACACACGCACCACATTCTCAACGGGGTGCGTGCAAGTCCATCACGCGACCGCGTGGTCGTGGCCAACTCTCGGCCGTACGCGGCATTGTGAGCCGCATCTCTTGTGACGACGCAGCCGCAATCCCAGCGTACACTTCTCAGCGCCATTGGGGTTCTCTCCCCAGCAGCATTAGTAGCAGGAGCGTTGTCGGCCGCGCGCTACAGTGACCATCGCACAGGTCACGTCCGCATTCTGCGGCAGTGGCGACTGCAACAGCGGCAGCCACCTCCCGCTCAGTCGTCGGCATGCGGCGGGCCACATTCCGCGAGTCCGTCTCCCAATCACGCTCCAGGTCACCACCAGCCCGTCGTGCTGGGGCACCGCCTCCTGCGCCTCCACGAGGGGCACAGCCGACGGATGCGCCCGCCCTCTCGTTCATCGACAACGTGACCAGCGCCCTCGGCAGCATCCTTGACCTCGGGGCAGCTGCCTCTACCACTCTTGCTGTGGCAGCCCGTGACTACAAGCCAACTGTGGACGCCTCAGGAGCACGGTCGTAGGCGGCGTACGCTGCAGCCACCACCATTCTCTCCTTGGCTGGGGTGGCAGCAGCCAACCTTGCGACTCGCGTGACCGCAATCGCCTGCACTATTGTTGAGGGTGCCTCCAAGGCAGCAGACGCTGCAGCAGCAGCCGCCTCCATCCGTGAGGCAGCGTCCGCAGCGGTCCTCCACTCCGGGGGAGATACCCAACACTCCACACTTGTCGTGCTTGCGGCCTCAACGGCCACCACTGCTGCAGCAGCTGCCACTGCTGGTTCCCTCCTCCTCGTGGTGGCAGTCACGTCCTGGATTGCCATTGTCTTCGCATCGGCTGCCGAGATCATCCCGCCTCTCTTCTTCTTCACCTCCGAGCGGTAGACTGGTGAGCACCTGTCCCTCTCACCACTTGCACTCTCTTGTCATCCCTCCCACTAAACTGCCTTGCCTCATTTCTCACCATGCCTGACACTGATCCTACCTTGGAGGCGCTCCAAGAAGCCCTCAGCGAGGCACAAGCCGCGCGACGTCAGGCGGAGGAATCTCTCAAGCGTGAACAAGATGCCAACGTCGCCTCTACGGCTGCGGCAGAGGCCGACCTGGTCATGGCACGCCTGGGAGCACTTGGGGTTCTACCACCAGTCACTGGTACGATCACTTCTGCCTCCACCTCTGCCTCCACCGGCTCCTCTGCACCCCCTCTCCTTGCTGGTGCCTCTGCCGCAGATCCCTCTGCTGCAGATCCCCCTCCTTCTAGCCCACAGCCGCCGCCTCAGCGGTTCAAGGACTTTGAGTCTACTCCTCCCCACTTCACAACGAAGCTAACATTTTTGTCATGGGAAACACGCTTCAGCTCCTGGGCACAGGGCGAGCTTTTGTGGGAGTACTACTCCCCTCCGAACCCCGCTGTCACACCCCTCTTCACTCCTGTGCCCTTTGAAGCTGCCCGAGCTATGCGTGCCCTAATCATGGCCGGTCCCGATGACCTGACCGATGAGATTGGCACGTACAACTCTGACACTGCGCGTCGCATCCCTGCTGACCCCGTTGGCACTTATGCTCTCATCAAGCGCCGCAAAACTGTAACGGGGCATGCTGCTCAGAGCGCCCTCACAGTGCAGTTCAAGCAGTTGCGCATGCGCGACGACGAGCCAGCTGATGCCTACTGGGCTTGCGCTCTCCTTCTCCTCCGGCAACTTGGCAAGGCAGCGCCCGGGCAACTCTCTGCCTGTCTATCCATCGTGGAAGGCCTCATCCCGGAGCTGGAGGACCTCTTCCTCCATGTCCCCGACTCTGAGCTGGAGCGGCTCGCCGACATCCCGGTCCCAGCAGACTCTCCTGCCGGCATTGGTGCCCTCTATGAGTTCACGGCTGCCCACCTCACCGATTGGTGGAGCAGGCTTCAGAACAAGCACACACACCGTGCCGCTGTTGCAGCGGTCACCTCTACTGCACCAACTCCTTCCCCTCTCCCGGTGTCTGTTCCTCCTGCCATCCCATCTCTTGGTGCCGCTCATGCTACCCAGGGTGGCAGTGGCCGTGGCGGCGGTCGTGGGGGTGGTGGCTGTGGTACCGGTGGTGGCGGCAAAGGGCGTGACAAGGGCAAAGGCGGTAAGTCCGACTCCACTCCGTCTGCTCCCCCAGCCACGTGCTGGAACTGCGGAGGCACTGGGCACTCCGCCCCGCAAGGTCCTGCTGAGCCAGACGATCTTCGTCTTGCCTCCTCCATGCGTGCGCACTGGGCTCGCAAAGGGGTGCCTGGCTCCTCCAACTCCTCCACCTTCGGCTCCTCTTCTCGCCCCGCCGGCTCCTCTTCCTCTGGCGGCTCCTACCTCACAGAGGGAGCTCCCTCGCCCCCTCGCAGCGGATCGTCTCATCGCCCCCCCTCCCATGGGTGGGTTCCGCCTCTGGAGGGTCCCTCTTACTATGGACCTCCCTCTTCATACTACACCGCTCCCACATGGCCACGCGATGGCTACCGCAGCTACGACGCCTCGGCGGGCGACAGTCGTGACGCTGCCCACCATGAAGAGGCTCGGGCTCCGGAGCGTCGCCTCCATGACCACCTGCATTACCATCCCAAGGGAGGTGAGGGTGTGTTGGGCACGTCTGGTGTTTTTGTGTGTGAGTCTGACAGTGCCCTCCGTGGTGCTCCGTCTGGGGAGGTGGAGGGGTCCTTGCCTGCTGAGCGTCCATGGATTGAGGCTTGGCAGTCTGATACGTTTCTCTGTCGCTTGTCTCCATCCTCCTACCCATCCACCCTCTCGTCTGACACCGTGGCTGTCTGCCTTGTGCACCCGTCCTCGCGCGTGTCTGCGGACTTCTGGATCATTGATTCAGGGGCCACGCACCACATGACGTCGTGTCATTCTGCGTTCGTCTCCCTTGGTCCTGTTGGCCTTGTCCGCCATGTTCGCACAGGCTCTGGTCAGCTCCTGCCTGTCCAGGGCGTTGGTGTCGTTCACTTTGTTGGTCATGGTGGTGCTGTGTTTCTGCCTGACGTACTGTACGTGCCCTCGCTAGAGGTCAGCCTGCTCTCTGTCCTCACCCTTGATGACCATGGCATGGATTTCGTATCCAGTCGCGGTGTGGGTACGGTCACGCTTCGTCCGTCTGGTCGGGTGGTGCTTCGTGGCATGCGCTGTGATCGTCTGTTTCGCGTCCCTCTCTCTTCCCCCTCATCTTCCACTGCCTCTGCGCTTGCCCATGTTGCCCCCTCCCTGTCGCCTTCTCACACACAGCTATTGCATCGACGCTTGTGTCACATTCATACTGCTGCCGTTACCCGCCTCTTGCGTGCGCCGTCCGCTTCTGGCCTTGATGCCTCCACGTTTCCTGCTCCCTGCACCCCCGACTGCCTTGACTGCACTTGTGGCAAAATGCACCGGTCTCCCTTCTCCACTTCTGAGTCTGTTACGGCCCATCCTTTGGATTTGGTGCATGCTGATGTCATGGGGCCCCTTCCCCATGAGTTCCTCGGTGGTGTCGGTTGTTTTGTTCTTTGCTTGAATGACGATTTTTCACGCTACCGTTGGGTCTTTGCTCTTCGTCACAAGAGTGATGTCACTGACGTTTTGGAAGCCTGGCTCCCCCAGGCTCATCGAGCCTACGGGCATGTCTTGCGTGTCTTTCGCTGTGACCGCGGTGGTGAGTTCCTTGGTCCCACCTCCCGCCTTCCTGAGAGTCAAGGTGTTCGTCTTGAGCTTACTGCACCCTACACCCCCCAGAAGAATGGTGTGTCGGAGCGTTGGAATCGCACCCTTGCTGACGGTGTGCGCTCTCTTCTTGTTGAGTTTGGACAGTCCCCCATC
Source organism: Penium margaritaceum (assembly GCA_023375785.1). Taxonomy (NCBI): domain Eukaryota; kingdom Viridiplantae; phylum Streptophyta; class Zygnematophyceae; order Desmidiales; family Peniaceae; genus Penium; species Penium margaritaceum. The sequence goes on along the minus strand of SZWC01003841.1, from coordinate 128,623 downwards.
TTTGCCTTTGAAGCCATGTCATACATGACTTGGGTCTGGAACCGCGTTCCCCATGGTCCACTTCCCCGTCATGTCACTCCCTTTGAGCGCTGGACGGGCATCCGGGCGGACCTGCGTCTTGCTCGAGTTTGGGGTTCTATCGCAGCTGTCTGGTTACCAGCAGACCACAGTGACGGGAAGCTCTCCTCCCGTGGCCGAATGTGTCTTCCTGGGGGTGTCGCCCTTTTCCAAGGCCTGGCGGTTCTGGGACCCCATCCGCCGACGCGTTGTGGAGTCCCGTGATGCCTTGTTCTTTGAGGACGTCACTGAGCGTGACCTCTCCCGTCTTCCCCCCGCGGGCTCTTTGGCCCCGCTCTCTCGGCTTGGGGGTGGGTCACTACTATTAGCAGCCTCAGAGCGAGTCCCGGTCGCGTCTCCGGACCCAGTCACCCCTCCTGCACTCTCTGTGCCTGCTACTTCTGAGCCTCTTGTGACGGTCTCTGCTGATGTGGATTCCCCCGCCGCAGACCTCGAGGAATATATCCCTCCTGTTGATCATGTCCCTGCTGTGTCTTCTGCCGCTCCTCCGGTCTCTCCTGTGTCTGACCCGGCTGTCTCTCCGAGTGCATCCCCGCCTCGGCCTCCGGTGTCGGAGCCTGCCGATACTGTGGCCTCCGGCCCCTCCCCTTACATTCGTGGGGGGAGACTTCGGGCCTTGCTGAAAGCACGCGGGCGAGTCTCGGACTACCCATTCAAACCACACGTAACCACTCCCCCCTTGCACATTCAAAAGTCCCTCAAAAAAGGGGTTTGTTAATTTTTTTTAAAAGTGTGGAAATCAGTATGTCTACGCTACATCACATGCAGCGTCAAATTGCCAATTTTTCTCACTGGCTATAGGTAAAATGTCAATATTCTCAATTCAGTGAGTAGGGGAGTCTTATTCTTCCGGGTAAGATGATTTCATTCTTCTGATCACTGGGTAGGGCATACACACATTCAAATTTTGTGGATTATCCCTACATGTATCCTTCGGATGATTATATTTGCTATGTCTATTTGACCCCATGTGTCGCTTCGGTAGGGCTCCAGAATTTGTGGTTATCTTGGAGGGAGAGGCTCTTTCCTTTTAGTACATCCTTCTATTCTTGTGGGATAGCTTCAAGATATTGTTTGATTATTGTGCTGTTAGTTGTCATGTTGTTTGCTATTCTGGTATCTTCTGTGGTCATTTGATAGTGTGCTTCTAATAATGAAAAGAGATGTTTGAGTTGAATTTCTTTGGTCAGGAGGAAACGTTAATCCTGTGGTAAGCCAAAGGGTGTATTGCGCTTTTGAAGGATGTACCAGTTGAAAGCAACAAACTCCTGCAGAAGTTCATGGACCAGGAGGGAAGGGGGGGCAATGTGGGAATTTGTGCAAAGGAAGTTGTTGAAAATCATGTGCCATTTGGAGAGTTTTGGTTCGTTGACTTTGAGGATAGAGGGGTGGGAGAGGGAAAATTTTTCCTCTTTTGGGGAAGCTTTGGGAGTGGCACGCAATGTGTTTCCAAGATCCTGGCTGTGGCGAGAGGAATTTGCAGGCTTGTTGCGCGCTTTGTGCATCTATTAGTGAGGGTGGCTAGAGCATGCCTAAGCCGCCTTCTGAGACCCGGGTGATTTCTAGATTGCAGTTTATGAAACAGAGTTTGCTGTCCATGGAGGGGGAGGACAGGAGGTTGAGGAGATTTCTTATGATTTGGACCATTGCTTTTAGTGGTGGTGGTTCGAGTTCGGAGTGGAAGAGGAAGTGAGGATTGAGGTAGGCGGTGATTGTGATGATGCGTGTTTTCATTTTTTCAATCTGTGTTTTTCAGATTTGTGCATTTGTTTTGAGCTTGGGTATTAGTATTTCAAACTAGAGTTTGTTGTAGAGGGGGTCATGATCGAGGTGAACACCTAGTATCCGTTGGGGTTCTGTTGTATTTGTAAATGTTGTGTCGGTGAGTTGAGTGGTGTCCAAGGTGGCTGGAAAGAGGAGGGTCTTTGAGGTGTTTACTTTGAGTCCCGTGACTCTTTGCCTGTTGTGCAAATGCATGATTGCTAATTGAGAGAATTCTCTTTGGTAACAAATATTGTGGTGTCATCGGCGTAGGTTCCAAAACTTGGGCACTGGTTTGCAGAAGGGATGGGTCTTGGGATTGTTGTTTGAAGGAGTTGGTTGAGGGATTCCATGCCAATGATGAACAGCAGTGGTGCACTTGGACATCCTTGGCGGCCTCAAGTTTGTGTGGTGAATATTTTTGTAAGTTGGCCATTGATTAGGAAACCCGTCTGTGTTTGGTGGAGTGCTGCTTGTATCCAGTTGATGAAGAGGGTGGGGAAGTCCATGTGTTGCATGGTTCTGTAGAGGTGGGGCCGAAAGAGTGTTTCATATGCTTTTTTAAGTCTTCTAGGAGGAAAGTGAGTTCGTTTTTGGTTGTTTCTATGCAGTGTTGGAGATCCAAGATGCTGTAGAATATATCTTTGATGTTTCGGCCGTGTACGAAGCCTGTTTTCTCTGGACAAATGATGTGAGGTATTTTGAGTCTTAGTCTATTTGTTAGGATTTTGGAAAGTATTTTGTACTCTTTATTGAGAAGAAATATTGGTTGGTATTTTTTCATGAGCGTTGGATCTCCTTTTTTTAGGAGGAGGCATGTGATGGAGTTTGTGAATTCGGGGAGTGCTTTTGGGTTGGCGAGGAAGGTGAGGAACTGCTCTGTTAGGATTGGGAGGATAGTATCAGGCACCGCTTCAAAGAATTTTGCTGGGAGTCTGTCTGGTCCCGGACACTTCCTTTTAGCTAGGGTATTGATTGTGTGTTTGACTTCTTCTGTGGCAGTGGGTTTGGTCGGTAGTGCATGTAGATATGTAGGGACTCCAGGTAGAGGGGGCATTTCCGGAGGGACATACCTTTGATGGACAGGGGAGAAGAGTTTGTTGTATTCTGTTACTATATCTGCCATTTTCTCTGAGTTGGTGGTGGAGGGTAGTCCATTGGCAACTTGAAGGGCCATTATTTAAGTCGCCTTTTGGAGTTTCTTGATCTACTTAGTTAGTACAGGAGAGGGCTGTCTGGATTTTCAGTTGAAGCGGATCTATGGGATTTGGTGCTTGAATTTCATTTCTTTAAGGATGTATTTAGAGAGATTTTGTTCACTATGTTGGAGGTCCTGCTTGGTTTCTATGTTATGGAGGTCTGACCAAAGTTGCTGCTTGAGTTGATGGATGTTATTGGAGAGTTTCTCCATAGTATTGTGCTTTCGTCTGGCTTCATGTATGCTATATGATATGAACTACTTTTTGAGCCAGTTTTTATAGGTGAGTGATAGATGTATTCTTTGGATTGTGGATGCATGGTTTGGACAGTTTCTGTGAGAGAGTTGGCAAGGAGGGGGGTTTTGAGGATGCGACCATCTGGAGAGCTTTTTTGTGGGGATTTGTCAATTCCTGTTGTGACGTAGTCAAAATCCCCAATGAGCACATATGATGAATTCCTATTTAGAATTTCTTTTAGTTCTTTCCAAATGTGTTTCCTTCGTCTTAGTTTAGGGGGTGCATATGCGCCTGCGATTGTGAGGTTGGTGGTTTCAAATTAGAATGTACATTGTCAGATTCTGTCACTAGTACGAGGTTTTGTAGAAGTGTGTTCTATGAAGTTAGCGTTGTAAACAAAGATAAGTCCTCTTGTGTGTGCCATTGTAGCTGGAAACGAGACAATTTTCGAATGGAGTTTTGTTTCCAGGTTAGCTATGTTGCAATTTTGTGCATAATGTGCTTCTACTAGGATGCAGATTGCATGATTATGTGTTTGCATGAAGTGAGTGAGGTAGGGGAGTTTGTCTGGTTTGTTGATTCCGTTGATGGTGAGCATAATGATTCTGAGGGTGGTCTTCTCTGGTCTCGGTTGTGGGGGCGGGGGTGGCTGTTCCTGTGTGGGTTCTTTTCCTTTTGTGTGTATCAGGTTGTGGATTGGTAGTTGGGTGATGTTTGCCATGTTTGAGTTGGCGCAGATTAGTTTGATGAGTGTGATGATTGGGGTTGGAGAAATTATGCTGGTAGATTCGTCTTTTACATCTAACAGTGGATTCTGGTTTAGGAGAAGGTGTGTGGAGGGGTGGCCATTGTGTGATGGATGCACGTCCAAATTTAAGACAAGTACTAGTGCATGGTTGGGGAGTAGTGTGAAAGGTGTTTGTTGGTGTCCATGAGAAATGTAGTGTGGAGAGGGGAAGAGATCTGGTTCACGGGAGGGTGGGATCTGTTAGGACCCATGAGGGCAATTGTAGAATTTTCTTAATCAGTCACTAATTGGAGAAGGTTTTTCTCCACAGGATCATATTTCTTTTTTTAGTTTTTCCAAAATCCAAACAATGAAAAGCATGCAAAGAGAACAAAGATGTGCAGATAGGATTTGGTAGTGGGATTGTGTTCCCTTCTCTTCTTGTCACGGTGGTTATGGCGATGTTGACTTGCAGAATCTCAATGCTTTTTTTTGTCTAGATTCATGTGGATATCAAGATTGGATGGATGTGACCTAAGCTTTGTTCTTGCTGGATTCAGGAAAGAGGAAAGGCCTTATTAATTATGGCCTATCTCCATGTTTTTTCATGGGAAAAAACATAGAGATACACATGGACAGTGAACACATGACAAGTCTCCATGGGGCTTGGGCTCACGACCTTCTTTTGTACCAATGTCCTCTGATGCGCATGTTGTAGTTTTCCAGCTACCAAGTAGTGGTCATCCTGTGTGTGTTAATAAAGTAACCAAGTGGTAAGTGGGATATGCAACTGGTTGAATGAAAAGAATTCTCTTTGTGTGCGTCGGGGTGGGAGATGGTATGACCTCTTAGATGAAGGTGGAGTTGAGTTTCAGGTCTGCCACATCCACCGTGAGTTTGATGCAAAGTTTGTCGTCTGTTGGATTTTTCTTGTAAGCATCCTTGGCTGCAATGTTGGCCGGGTCGAGCGCATGGTTATTCAGCTTGTTGAGCTTGCGTCCGGTCTTTAGGAGTACTGTACAGCCACGTAGGTTGCAAACCCAGGGCTCCAGCTTCTTGCTCGTGCTTGTGAGGAGGAGTTTTGGGTTGGAATTGCACATGTGCAAGTGTACATTCTGCCCAATGGAGCGCACTGTAGACGAAAGGCAAGGTAGGGTAATTAGGAGGAGGGTTCCAAGTATGAGAGAGGGAGTGTGGGGGTGGGGGATGGGAGCATGAAGCAAGCTTGCTATTGTGTTCGTATGTTTCCATCACAATCTTGATCTTGAGGAGCGGATGTGAGTGCGTGGGATCAAATAAGTTGTGGTGCTTAGTGTGATGATTTTTGCCGCACAAGTCATAGCAAGTACCTGAAAAGTGATTAATGACATCCTTCGCGGAGTCCTGGATAGTGAATACTTGCATGACCTTCTTGAAAAGAAGGTCATTGTTGTGGGGAGTCCCAGGATCGTTGATGTGGTCAGACCTGTGGTGGGTTGGACATAGTGATGGAGATGCTTCAGGTCTGCCAGAAAGGACTGGTTGCTATTCAGGGGGCCGTGCTGTGTCGGGATCTCGGCAATTTCCATCAGTGGCTTCTCCATGGGGAAGTTTTTGATGGTGATGGTGCGCTGGTTGGGGTGAAGGGCATTGTGGGCTTCCAGCTCTGGAGATTTCACTTTGGAAACAATGACTTCGATCTTGGCGTACAGTCGTACCGAGTATGTTAGCCCCAGGGGTTGTTAGTGAGGGGTTTTTGTTTTACTACTGTATGGAGGTAAAGCTTTGGGAAATCTAGTTACGAGATTTTGTTTCTTGTGAGTCAATGTGAGTGGGAGTGAGCGAGAAAGGGTCATACAACGTGGATGTGGTAACACTTGCCTTAAAAACACCCGTCACAAACAGAGACAAGAGACGAGAGTTGGAGAGCAAGAGTCTATGCACTGGTGAGTGCGCACACACATCGAGCAGATGCTCAAGTGAGCAAAAACCACCACCCGGGGGTCGAACCTAACCTCTCAGAATCAACCAAGGATGGCTTCTCACCAGTATACGGCTAGAGACCGACACGGTGCTCCCCTAAGGATCAGCACCCGGGATAACATGCAGCTCCCCCAAAATACCCAGAGGCAAGCAATCATGATGCAGTGATCGGCAATGAGAATGTACAAGCCCTAGCATCTACCACATCATAGCAAGATAATCAAATATGGGCCATTCTTGTGCCAGAGGGATCTCCTCGGTAGCTTGTCGACTGCTTGATGAGACTGGACGCAGCAGCAAGGACGCGCACGGGTGACGTCTCCCCAGGTATGGCCATGGTCACTCAATCTATGCATGTGTCTGTGCCATGAGTAGTGAGACAAGAGGGAATCGAGATGTGATTGGCCAACGAAACTCCAACACTCCCCCATGGCCTGCACACAAACACCCCAATAGTAGTGGAAGAATGGCATACACAACAGTGCAAGTGCAAGGGAGACAATGAGACGGGGAGACACCAAACACTTCACCATGGGTCATGGGGACAGGTGAGTCCAACGGCATTGACAGCACACTTGAGAGAATTTCTGCTAATATCCTTGGTGAGAAAGTCAGCCCTCTGTGACCATGTGTCCATCAAAACAATGCGGCCAATGCAAGTAGCAATGCATTCACGAACGGAGTGATGCTCCGCATTGATGTGCTTGGTGCGTGAATGCTGCATGCCATTATTTTCTGCAATGACTTTTGTGCTTTGACTGTCACAACACATAGTGATGCAATGAATGTGGACACACAGTTGTTGCAGCAGGGGATAGAACCACACAGCTTCACACATACGTACGCCAAGAGCCATGTACTCAGCCTCAGCTGTACTACAAATAACACAACCTTGTTTTCCACTTTTCCATGAGATAGATATCCCACAAATAATGACAACGTATCCTGTTCTACATTGTGCATCAGTGTCATATGCACAGTCACTATCAGTGAACCCATTAACAAGAACTAAGGTCTATGCATGAAAGTACAGCCCAATTCGTGGCGTGGAGAGTGCATAGCATACCACACGCAATGCCGCCTCAAGGTGACGCTTTCTGGGGCACTGGGAGAACTGAGAGAGAAATTTCACAGCAAAGGCAACGTCAGCACGAGTAGTGCTGGCAAGGTACATCAGGGAGCCAATGACTCTGAGGTATTCTGTCACATCCACAGTCTCCCCTAGTTTTGACAACTCAGAGGACTTCAACAGTGATTGACCCGCTGGGGTCATAGATGAGGCCGAGGGAACAACAGTGAGGGACAGTCCAAACCCGCTGCCCCAGGTTGTGGACATACGTAGCCGGATGAACATGCACGATGCGTCGTGAGCAATCACGCTCTAACTCCACGCCTAGGAAGACACAAGCTAGACTGAGGTCTGTCATCTTGTATGCTACCTGTAGGAGAGCCTTTGCGGAATGGACTGTTGTGACATTGAGAGAGGCAATCAGGAGGTCATCCACATAAACAAGGATAGGGATGAGTGGTCCAATGGGGGCACTTAGGAAGAAGGCGGAATCTACAGTGCTCCTCCTGAAGCCCCCTCTTTCCAGAGTCACTATTATCTCCTGGTTCCAACAGCGTGGAAACTGCTTGAGCCCATAGAGGGCCTTGCGCAGACGCCATACTCAATTTTGTTGCAACTGTGAAGCTGGGTGATTGCACCATGTAGATTTCCTCGTCCAGGTTGCCATGGAGAAAAGCATAATTTTCATCCATCTATTCTAGTTCCCAGTCATGCTAGGCTACCAGGCTGAGCAGTGCCCCCGGCAGTGGTATAGCAACCAACTGGAGCAAATTTCTCATCAAAATCGACCTTTGAGACTTGAAATAATCCTTTTGTTGGAAGTCATGCTTTGTATCATTCAACTATGTTTTCAAGATTTGGCTTTTTCCGGTACACCCATTTTTCGGCCACTGCTTTGCGCCTTAGGAGGAGATCAACCAGCTCGTAGACACCATGCTCAGAAAGGGCATCAATTTCTGCTTGTATGGCCTACTCCCATAGAGAGGAGTTGGACATAGTGCAGGCACCTTGCACAATTAGGGGTTCAGGTGGAAGAGGAGACAGACCAGTGGCTGAAAAAGCACGAGGCAACATACCCAGCGATGGACAAGTCGAGAGCACGGCAAAACTCCTACTCAATTAGAGTGTAGCCGAGAGAGGTACTGGGATGTACTTCAGATGCAGCAAACAGGTGAGGATGTGGTCACTAGGCCAAGGGCACGGAGACCAAGATCACCCGAGACGATAGGGTGAGAGTGAGATGGAAGTGACAGGAGGCGACTACCCCAAGTGTAGGGAGAAATGGGGGGCACAAAAGAGACGGGAGGTGGCTCAGAGTCAGCAGGTGGTATAGGCAAGACAGAGGGCTCAGGAGCAACTGAGGGCACATAAGGGGCAGAGAGCTCAGAGCCTACAAGCAGCACAGAGGAGGCAGTCGGCTCTGGATACAATGAGCATGAAAGATGTTCAATCTTTCGGCGGCATAGAGGAAGCAAAGAGCTGAGAGGCAGCAGGCGACGCAGAAGAGGTAGAGGGCTTGGAATCGGCAGGCGATACGATAGAGAGAGATGGTGTAGAGGTAGGGTCAGAAGAGGCGGGTGATGGACTCATCGAGGGGAGAACTGAGGAACAAGAGGGAGAAGTGCCTCCTCCATCCCAAGAGGACGGAGGGAGAGAACCGAGAGAGAAACGAGGGATATCGTGCTAAAAAAAATGCTCAAACAAGAGAGCGATGCGAGACTCGATCACAGGATACCACACTGGGTCCCAGAAGCGCCATACTTTGGAGAAATGTGAGACACCGAGGAAGACAAAAAGATGACCACGGGAAGAAATCTTGCCATCCCAGTGGTCAGCAGGAAGTCAAACAGAGGCAACGGACCCCCAGACACGGACAAGGCAAAGATTGACACGACCGCCTATCCAACGCTCAAAAGGGATGACATGATGAGGGAGGGGACCATGCGGGACACAATTCCATACCCAAGTCATGTAAGACATGGCTTTGAAATCAAAGAGAGGAGAATTGACCAGAAGATGAGAGAAGGGAGCGAGCACCGTCCACCAGCGTACGGTTCTAGCGTTTGAAGGCGCCATTTTATAGGGGCGTGTAGGGAGGAGAGGACTCAAGACGGATGCCACAAGACTCAAGGAAGTGAGAAGTAGGACGAAGGAACTCACCACCCCCGTTGCTTTGGAAGATACGCAAGGGAAGAAGACAAGCACACTTCGCTTGGGTCAGTCAGAATTCAAGAACCTCAGTGACGTCACTTTTTTGGCGAAGGGCAAAGATCCAATGATATCGTGAGAAGTCATCGGTCAAATGAAGGACGTAGCAACCAAGGCCACTGAGGAAGTCACGAGGTAGAGGACCCATGACATCGGCATGGATAAGGTCAAGAGGGTGCGATTTGGTGGTTTCAGCCGCTGTGAACGGAGAGCGGTGTATTTTGCCACTGGTACAGTCGAGACAGGCAGTGGAGCACAGAGGCGCAAACATAGCAAAGTCAAGGCCGACAACATGGCGGAGGCGTAAGAGACGGTGAATAATGGCAGTGTGAATATGGTAGAGACGATGATGCAAAAGTTCTTCATGTGCAGGCAACAAGGTGGGTGCAACGTGAATAAGAGCAGAGGCAGCAAAAGACAAGGGGCAAGATAGTAGAACACAAAACAACCATTCATAGTGCATACCACAAAGGACAACTCAGCCGGAAGAACAAAGTGCAACAGTGCCAATGTCCCAGCTAGACGAGAAGTCCATGCCCTCGTCGTCAAGGGTGGTGACTGAGAGGAGGCTGACCTCAAGGTCAGGCACATAGAGCACATCAGGGAGAAAGAGATCCCCACCAGGGCTAATGAAGCAGACGACACCAACACCTTGAACTGACAGTAATTGGCAAGAACCATTCCGGAAAAAATGAGCGGGGCCCACCGGACCGAGAGAGACAAATGAGGAACGACATGAGGTCGTGTGATGAGTGGCGCTAGAGTCAATGATCCAGAAACCAGAGGAGATATGGGCTGAGGGGAGAACAAGGTAGATAGCGACAGTCTCAGAGGGAGAAAAACGTGAAGCATGACCAAGACAAGAGGGGAACTTGTGGGAATGCCAATCCTCAATCCAAGAGCAGTCATCAGGCAAGGCCCCATGAACACACCCCGACGAGGCACCACAAAGGGCCCCATCCAACTCACAGACAGACACACGAGACCTGCCACTTACACTCTCACCTCCCTGAGAACGAAGTTGGAGGAGTTTGGTAAAACGGTGCTCAAGTGTACGCTCCTCGTCACGATGGTCAGCAGAACGGTCGTAGGAGAGGGTGTCAGAGAAGTGACCATCATCCCTGGGCCAAGAGGGTACATAGTAGTGGATGGAAGGGGGCCCATAGTAGGCAGGTCCCAAGGGAGGAGGGATCTAACCCCAAGAACCAGGCTGAGTGACACGTGGTGGGAGTGGTGCAAGAGTGGTGGTGAGGGCCAAGGAAGTACAGGAAGAGGATGAGGGTGACACAACTGTTGTAGCAGCTGTGGCTACTAGAGAGGAGCTGATGCCGGTACGAGCCTAGTGAGTCCGCACGGCAGATGCGAGACGGGAATCATCGCGTGGTGCTGGACACTTAGAGGCAGAGTGGCCAGAAGCCCCACAGTTCCAGCATGTGACCTCTGTGGGGACAGTAGAGGCAGTGGAGGACTTGCCGCCGGGACCACGACCCTTGCGATGCCCACAGCCGGGCCCACCTCCCCCGCCACTGTGAGTACCTTGAGTGGTATGGACGGCCGCAGTGGAAGGAGAGGAGGGAGTAGATGTGGCTGTTGTAGAGGAGGAGGATGATGAAGTCATGACGGCAGCGAGGGCTGCACAATAGAGATGCTTGTTTTGCAAGTTACTCCACCAATCGATGAGCCGAGCGGTGGTGTACTCATAGAGTGGCCCAATCTCTGAGGTTGAGTTAGTAGGGACTCATGCAGCAGCAAGGCGTTCAAGCTCAGCTTAGGAGACACGCAGATACAGGTCAGAGAGCTCATGAATGAGGCAAGCAACGATGGATAGACAGTCAGAGATGGCCTGGTGCTATTGTCCCTACGTCACAAAGTAGACATAGACGTAGACTGCGAAGCGTGTTGAACTGCATAGTGAGGGCACTTTGAGCAACATGACCAGTCACTGTCTTGCGATGAAAAATGAGAGCATAGGCACCAACAGGATCAGCAGGGGTGCCACGTGTTGGATCAGTATTGTACGTATCGATATCGTCTAGTAGGCCCTCAAGCCCGGAATTGATGACGGCACGGACAACATGGGCGGCCTCCGCAGGTTGGGGAACAAAGGGAGGTTTCACAGGTGAGTACTACTCCCACAGGAGCTCGTCCTGTGTCCATGCACAAAAGTCGGTCTCCCAGGAGGAGAAGGTGAGTCTGGATGTGAACTAAGGAGGTGCATTTTTTAAGTCTTTCTGTCTGGCAGGAAGAAGCATCCAAACAAGGATAGCTGCTCAAAGAGCGGGAGCAATGGAGTTGGATGTAACATTGGGAGGTAGAGAGGACTCAGCTGAGGCAGTCTCGTCAGAGGGAATAACTGTAGCAATGGCATGCACGGCCAGGAGGTGCTCTATGACTAGATTTGCCATAATTGTGGCAAGTTCCTGCTTCGCTTCTAGTCCACATTGAAGCTCTTCTACTCTACGTCGCACAGGTTGTGCCTCACTAAGAGTAGCTTACAGGAGCTCAATAGTTTCTTCTGGTGCAGTCATGGTGCAAAAGATGGAGCGCTCAAAGAAAGCCGTGGAAGAGTAGGGAGAGGAGAGGGAAAGAATGTACGCTCACCAAACTAGCGGTGTGGGAGTAGTGAGAAGAGAGGTGGCACCATTGCAGCCACCAAAGAGAACAGGAAGGCCACCCACACAGAGTTGGCCACAGCCTGGCAGAGGAGGCCCGTGACGGTAGCACCCGTCACAGATGCGGCTGTAGAGGCGACAAGAACACATGTGGTGACGTGATGGGTGAGGTCACGGGGTGCACCTGTAGGGTTCAAGACTGATGCTGTGCTAGAAGACCAAATGGAGGCAAGGGCGGTGGCAGTTGCGACAGCTGTGGAGGCTGTGGCGGTGGTGAAAGTAGCAGTTGCTGTCGTGATCTGCGTGGTGATGTTGGCGGCTGTAGTAGCGAGCAGAGTCAATGATGCTACTGCGTGTGTGTATGCCTCAGCCGCTCCGCCCACCGCAGTTTGTGTTGGTGCCCTGCTAGCATGTGTCATGGCAGAAAAGGTGGAGGTTGCACCAGCTATGGCATCCAGGACAGCGCCGGCCAAGATGATGGGGTCGGTGTGGACGGGTGGATCAAAAATGACACCAGGTACCTCACATGCCACAGACGGCTCAGTGATGTCCATAGCGGCAGGGCCAGGAGTGGGACTGGAGTCATGCACAGAAACGGGAGTAGGGACTGATTCGGGTGGCTGCATACCTGAGGGACAAGGTGGAGAAGGTGGGAGGTTGTCAGTAGTGTACACCTAGCGGTCAATCTCACGCTCTATCGCTTCAACCTAGTCGGCAACGTCACTGCTCCAGTAAGTAGGGTCCAGCATATGCATCCACAGTGGCGTGTCCTTATTGTTGTTGTACGGGGGGCGATCAAACGTTCGCCAGTCCCTCTACTCAGCATGCTGTGTGAGGCAGGGCGCTTTGCGGGGTGAGTCAAGTTGGTCGTCAAGGGGACCGTCCAGAGGCGGGGAATCCAGTGTGGCAGATGGATTGGCTGTAGGTGCAGCCGAAGATGCGAGAGAAGATGTGAACTTGGCGCCAGTTGAGTAGGGTGTTCATCTTTGGTCGATGCAGAAGAGAGAGAGATTCAGCAAGGGACCCACTGGCATGCAATGGTGAGACTACAAGTTGTCATCGAGGAGGAAAGTGGCAAGGAGAACAAGCACAGGTGCAGACGCGAGACGGTCACTGGCACGCTATGCACGGCTGCCAACAGATGCCGACCGTGAGTGTTGCAGGGTGCAATAGACACCATTGCAAATACAGAGAGTCGGCGCAGAAGCACGAGCAGAGGTGGGGGGAACTGTTTCCTCCAACATTGTGTGGCACTCGAAGCCGCACTGGGCGAGCAAGATGGCGTAATGGTGGGACGACTCCTACAGGCCGTGAATCAATGGAGGTCGAGAGTGGTTTCTCACATGCTTTGATACCACAAGTTATTAGATTTGTTGCTTGTGAGTCAATGTGTATGAGCGAGAGTGACCTAAAACGCGACACACACCATGGATGTGGTAACACGTGCCTTAGAAACACGCGTCACAAACAGAGATAAGAGACGGGAGTTAAAGAGCGAGATTCTATGCACCGGTGAGTGCACACCCACACCATGCAACTGTTCGAGTGAGCGATCACCGCCACCCGAGGGTCGAGCCCGACCTCTCGGAATCAACCGAGGGTGTCTTCCCACAATTGTACGGCTAGAGACCGACAAAGTGGCCTCCTAAGGATCAGCACCTGGGATAACATGCAGCTCTCCCAAAACACCCAAAGGCAAGCAATCGTGAAATAGGGATCGGCAATGAGAATGTACGAGCCCTAGCATTTACCACATCATAGCAAGATAGTCAAATGTGGGCCACTCTTGTGCTATAGGGCACTCCTAGGTAGCTTGTCAACTGCTTGATGAGACTAGAGGCAGCACCAAGGGCGCACACAGGTGACGTCTTCCCAAGTATGGCCATGGTCACTCAATCTGTGCATGTGTGTGAGCCATGACTAGTGAGACAAGAGGGAATCAAGATGTGATTGGCAAACAGAACTCGAACAGGGAAGGGGGGTTTTACCTTCTCACTCATAGTGAAGTGGGAAGAGCATGGTCACCAGGTAAGGGATGATGCTTTCATTGTCATCAAAGATGACGATATGGCAGGCTAGGGATGTCTTGCCTCTCTGTAGTGGGCCAGCAGTGACGCTCTTCATTTACTGGATGGTTGCTGGGAGATGTCTTGTAGGAAATGACGCTCCAGGTACTTGAGGAAAGTGCACTAAAACGTTTTGCCCCATCTTGAGTATTGTGTCGGGGAAGTCCGGGTAACAAATCTGGCGTAGCTCCCGAATCTTGTCCTACAGCTTGAGCAGTCTCACAAAGTATGCCTTTGGCATGGGGGTTTTTTCACCGTCGTCGACGAAAGTAGGGAGGGCTGGATGTTCTGTGGTGCACTCACCCAGGTGATCCTCACCGTCTTCTTCCATGTTTTCCATTTAATAGTTCACTTGAAATTCGTGCATTTGCAGCGTCACACAATGCTTTCTTAGAAGGGGTTGATACCTCAGCCAGGGGGAGTGTTGGTGTGAGTGGCTTCCACCCGTCACAAGCGACGGCCAGGGGAGCACCGGTGCAGGAGAGCGCGACAACATGATCCCTGATGCAGACCGAAGAGGCACCGGCGCGTCGGCAGGTGGTGGACCACCCACTCAGAGCTGACCGACGACTGCCCCAGTGTCCTGGATGTTGTCTCGGACCTTCTGCAGTTTTTCTACAGCCTGTAGCATTTTATCGGTGGACTGGCCATGTGCCCGATTTGCATGTTTTGCATTTTTTGTCCACCGTTCAATGCCCGAGGCATGCATGTGACCAGTCATAGCATCCGGCCTGAGATCCTACACGTTTAGGTTCAGACGGCGTCGAGTTCTGATTTGTCTCCGCAAAGTTACGGCCAAGACAGTGTTTTTGGGCTGGTTTTAGGACAGAACTTGCACTGTCGTGTGCGACACCCGTCGTGCGCCACGGCAGGTATTTATGCTGTGAATCTGTCATTTGTTAACCCTCTCTGCATGTGTTTATTTATGGAAGCACATTTGACACCGTGTTTGTGTCGTCTAGCCAAACCCTTGTCGTTTCGCGTCCGACCTGTGTTGACACCGCAAGCTGACTGAGCGCTGATGCCCAGCCAGTGGCAAGCATGCTAGGAAGCTTCCTGGAATAATCTCATGGTATCAGAGCAAACGAGCCATAGCTCGTTGTGTTCCGTAGAAGAGACGCAGCAGCAGCAGTAGCAGTGAGTGGCAGCAGCGGCAGCCACCCATAGCACAACAGGAGATCTTGGAGGGATCCACCATGACTAGGTGGCTGCGGAGCGGTGGAGGCAACAATAACAGCAGCAGTGGCAGCTGCAAGCAACAGAAGCCGTAGCAGCAATAGTGGAAGGAAGAACCTGCAGCAGGAGCGACTACGGGCAACAGCCACACCAAGCAGCAGCAACAGCACCGGGTGGTAGCAGCAGCTATTTCTGGCTACCGACTTGTACATAAAAAAAGGAAACGGAGGAGAAGCAACTCGCAGAAGCAGCTTGCGACGACGACTGCAATCAGTGGTAGTGCGTGTTGAAGTTTGCCCCTCTGCATGCCCAAGTGCGGCGCCGGGAGGCGCCGACGAGCCGCCAGAGAGAGGAAATTCCTCGTCGACGGATCTGGCGACTCGAGGATTGCTCGAATCCTAAAATGGAGGATTGCCCCTAAAATTTGACGAGTTGCTGAATCCGGTGGAAGTTGTTTCACCGGAATCGGACAAGTAACGAGGGAGATATGGGCTTCCAAAGTTGGGGTGTGCGCGGCGGCTCTGGGAGTCGGCCGCGGTTCGACCGGAGGTGGATAATCCACCTGAACGAGTAACAAAATGCCATCTGGGGATTTTGCTCCGGAAGGACTGCCGAGGCGTCCGGTGGATGATCCGCCGGATTTNAGTTGCTGAATCCGGTGGAAGTTGTTTCACCGGAATCGGACAAGTAACGAGGGAGATATGGGCTTCCAAAGTTGGGGTGTGCGCGGCGGCTCTGGGAGTCGGCCGCGGTTCGACCGGAGGTGGATAATCCACCTGAACGAGTAACAAAATGCCATCTGGGGATTTTGCCCCAGAAGGACTGCCGAGGCGTCCGGTGGATGATCCGCCGGATTTAGGGGTGCAGTTTTGTTTCTGAGGGACTTGGCCAAAATCCTGGCTCGGAGTCCGAAACTCAGTAGTACAGTTTGTTACTCGCAGACTTCGTCAAAATTCGGACTGCAGGTCCGCGAACAGGTTTCGACCCACATCCATCCCCATCACCAAACTCGATGATTAGCTCATCGAAATAGACCCCAAAGGCGCAAGGGGCGCCGCCACTACGCGTAGGGACATCTGCGCCTCCGGAATGGCGTTTTGATGGGTCCTTGATGTGTGAAGGCGCCTCGGCGGGCGACGTGGTGCGCGCCGCCGAGTGAGCGGCTGGTTTGGGGTGCTGCGCTTCGACTGACGTAGCGGGGGCTACAGTTATCCGAATCGCGCACGGTTTGGTGCGTTGAAGAGCTCATGACTAGCCCTACAAATGATCAGATCATGTCCATGTTCAAAATCGCAAAATAGCATTCTTCCCTTCGCAAAAAAAAGTTATTGTCTCGCATTTGTCTTCAACTGCCTGAAACATAGCGTGAGGCGACCAGAAAGCTCGCGCTTAGACTCAGAACCCGCACAAAAGTAGCCGTAAACGCAGAAGACCAGTCAGGACACGTTGGAACTGCCTCCACCCGGGGGCAAGTTTCTGACAAAGGGTTGTGGGCCCACGGCCCTTACCGGTCTACACATCACTCACGGCTTTCGCGGTGGACGGGATTATCGTCGGGGACGACATCGCCGTCAAACTCTGAGGTCCCGGAGTTGAAGACTGCGCAATGGCGTAGAAGGAGACATAGGCCATCCAGAAGTATGCGGGCGGCCCTGGCTTTGGGCTATAGAGGTGGCACTTCGAGATCCACCTCGCGCATAAGGGTGTGCTGCAGGTCATGCAGGGAACCGAAGTCCTCGACGAAGCGACAGCGACAGAAGCACAGAAGGTGGCCTTCGCAAAGAAGAACACGGAGATGCTCATGCTGCTGGTGTCCGGGACGGCTGAGTCGCAATGGGGCTACTTCCAAGGCTGCAAGCTGGCAGCCGAGGCTTGGCAAAAACTTTGCACCATCCATCAATCCAAGTCGCTGGCGAATAAAATCTTTGCCATGAAGCGACTCCTGACGGTGAGAATCGAGGAGGGAGATGATGTCATCACCGCCATGCAGCAGATCTAGCCGCTTGCCTGACAGTGCAACGACGTGGGGTGGAAGATCAACACGCAGCTCCAGGCGATGGCCCTCCTCATGGCCCTTCCTGACAGTTGGAGCCCTCTCATCACAGTCTTGGGAGGATGGGCAGAGGACAAGCTCACCTATAGCGCGGTCGCAGAGTACATCCGCAACGAGGCGCAGCGACGGAGCTGCGGGGAGTCCTCATCTTCCTCATCGGCCCTCGTCACCAAAACGCGTGGTGGCGGAAGTGGGGGCAAGGGAGGTGGCGGACATGGCGGCGGCAAGAAGGGCGCCAAGAAGGGTGCGTGCCGCAACTGCGGCAAGGAGGGCCACTGGGCCCGTGAGTGCACCGAGGAGGCAAAGGCCGGCGGCAAGGACGCCAAAGGCAAGAGTGCACTCCTCAACGGTACTCAGAACCACTACCTCAAGAAGGCTAACCGGCGATGCCTTGACTCCGGAGCCGAGGAGCATACCCAGGTCGAGAAGGTCGGGTTCATCAACTACACCAAGTCCAGCAAGTCCATGGTGGTCGCAAACGACAAGGTCGAGCCGGCGGCTGGCCAAGGAGACGTGGACGTGGAGGTGGTGGTTGGTGGGAAGCGAGTGCAGCGCGTGATCAAGAACGTGCAGCACGTACCTGGCTTGGCTGACATCCTAAGTGTCAGCCGCCTGACTGACAAGGGATACGAGGTGCTCTTCAGGAGAAGAGGGGCAGTCGTACGAAAGGACGGTGGCGGTGCGACCGTGCTGGAGGCTAAGCGCGAGGGAGGCCTCTACATCGTGGAGACCAAGGTGATCCCCGCGGTGACAGATTCAGCAGACTCGCAGGAACGCACCGTCAACCTAGCCAAGGGAGGGGGAGCTGATCTAGAGCTCTGGCACCGACGACTGGGGCATTCCTCACCCGCAGTCGTGAAGGAGATGGCAAAGCGCGAGCTGGTACGCGGCCTCGTCATCGATGGTGCGGAAGAGGCGACAGATGCAACAGTGCACAAAAAGTGCGAGCCTTGCATTTTGGGCAAGGCACGGCGTAAACCGTTCAACGAGAACGTGAATCGCGCCTCGGACCTGCTAGAGGTCGTGCACAGCGACGTGTGCGGACCATTCAAGACGGCGTCAAAGAGCGACGCGCGTTACTTCGTCACCTTCATTGATGACTACAGAAGAAAACTCTTCGTGTACTTCATGAAGCGGAACGGGGAGGTCCTGGACCGGCTAAAGGAGTATGTCGCCGCAGTGGAGAGGCAGACTGGCCGGAAGGTCAGAGCGCTACGCAGCGACAATGGCGGAGAGTATGTGGGCTGTAGCGGGTGGATGAAGTAGCAGGGCATAAAATGGCAACAAACTACGCTGTATTCGCCTCAGTCAAACGGCGTGGCGGAGCGGGCGAATCAGACGCTGCTGAACATGGTACGGACCATGTTGGTGGATGCGGAATTGCCGCGAAGCTTCTGGGCGGAAGCTGTGCGTACGGCGAGCTACACCATCAACCTCACTCCTACAGCGGTGCTGAAGGGGAAGAGCAGCTGGAAGACGCCGCAGGAGGTTTGGAGCGGGCGCAAGCCAAGTGTGGCACACCTAAAAGTGTTCGGGTGCAAGGCGCACGCGGTGGTGCACGCTGCGTAGAGGCGTGACAGCAAGCTGGAGCCGCAGGCAAATTCGTATCTCTTCCTTGGCTATGATAGCGCGCATAAGGCGTACAGGCTCTACGACATGCGCAAGGGGGAGGTAATCCGCAGCCGAGATGTCAAGTTTGACGAGCAGCAGAGCTACATCAGTAGCAACGACGTGGGCATGGTGGACTCTCCAAAGACGGGGGAATGGTTCCAGCTCCTTGACTACGAGGAGCCGGCGGACGCCGAAGTTGAGGATGCGGCATCAGAGCGTGATGGTGCACCAGTGGTGGCAGCCAAAGCGGAGGACTTTGGTGACGATCAAGCTGATGAGGAGATCCACCGGAAGGATCCGGCGGATGAGGCACCAAGGGTGCCAAGGCGCGCACTCCCGGCAGAGTGTGCAACGGGCGTTGGTGGAAAATCCACTGGACACGCCGTCCGTCCGGGCGATGTTTCGCTGAAGCGGGAGAGATCCTCGGGGAGTCGTCCGGTCGATGATGAACCGGAGCATGCTGAGTCGGAGGGATCGCAGCAGAGCGATGATGCGCCACCAAAACTACCGCGCCGCAGCGGGAGGCAGCAAAAAGCGGGAAAGCGCTTCGACGCAAGCACCAGTCGATGGATTGGCATGACGCGGTGCATGTTGGCTGCATCAACGGAGCCGACTACCGTGCGAGAGGCGCTTGTGCGGCCTGAAAGGGATCAATGGGACGCAGCCATCAAATCAGAGCTGGCGTCCATCACGGAAAATGATACGTGGGAGCTGGTTGACAGGCCGAAAGATGCCAAGGTCATCGGCTCAAAGTGGGTCTTCAAGACCAAGTTCACAAAGGAAGGTGTGGTTGACAAGTACAAGGCGCGGCTGGTGGCGAAAGGNTACGCACAGCGTAAGGGGGAGCACTACGATGAGACGTTTGCTCCCGTCGCCAAGTTCACAAGCATCCGGGCGATCCTTGCGGTGGCGGCCGCAAAGGACATGGAGCTCCACCAAATGGACGTAAAGACGGCCTTCCTCAACGGCATCATAGACAAAGAGATCTACATGGAGGTGCTGGAGGGGGTGGAGGCGCCGGAGGGCAAGGTGTGCAAGCTGCGGAAGTCCTTGTACGGGCTAAAACAATCGCCCAGATGCTGGTACCAACAAATGGACAGCTTCATGGCACAACTCGGCTTCAAGCGCTGTGAGGCGGATCACAGCGTGTACGTGCGGCATGACAAACAGCTCCATCCGATCGTTGCACTCTATGTGGACGACCTGATTGTGTGCTCGACGGATTTGCCGAGCCTACAGCAGCTGAAAGAGCAGCTGAGCAGCAGATTCCAGATGTCGGACATGGGGGAGCTGGAGTACTACCTCGGGGTGAGCATTACGCGGAACTGGAGGGCGCGCACGCTTGAGCTGGGGCAGGCCAAATAAGTGGCCGAGGTGCTGAAGCGGTACAACATGGAGGACTGCAAACCAGTTGGCAGTCCGGTCTCCACGACCTGTGAACTGAGTGCGGCAATGGCGCCGCAGACAAAAGAAGAGCGGGAGGATATGGCAGGGATGCCCTACCAATCGGCGGTGGGCAGCCTCATGTACGCCATGGTGGCGACTCGACCAGACCTGGCCTACGGGGTGGGCCAAGTGCATCCTACACTGGCAGGCGGTCAAGCGCATCCTCCGCTACCTGCAAGCGACGCGGCATGCGCGCTTCAGGTTCGACGGCAAGGGGCGGGCGGACCCTTTGCGTCTGGTCTGCTACACGGACGTAGACTACGCTGGCGATGTGGACAAGTGGAAGTCCACATCCGGCTACGTGTTCTTCCTCGCTGGTGCAGCGGTCTCGTGGTGCAGCAGAAAGCAAGACTGCGTCGCCACCTCCACAGTGGAAGCAGAGTACATCGCACTAGCCGAGGCGGTCAAGGAGGCGGTGTGGCTCCGCAGGTTGCTGGGGGAGCTAGACGTGCCGCAGCAGGAGCCTACGGTGGTGCAAGAGGAAAACACCGGCTCAATCTCGCTGACCAACAACCCGACGCAGCACAGGAGGACGAAGCACATTGATGTCTGTTATCATTACGCACGGGACATGGTTGAAATGGGACAGGTGGTACTGCAGCATTGTAGCACGCACAACATGCTTGCGGATTGCTTGACCAAAGCGCAACCCGTGGACCGGCACGCATTGAGCGTGGCCGGACTTGGGATGACCAGCTATGATGGGCTGGAGGGCGCAGCGGAAGATGAGTAAGAGCAGGCAGGAGAAGCGGGCATGGCAGGTGCAAGGGGGGGAATGTTGAAGTTTGCCCCTCTGCATGCCCAAGTGCGGCGCCGGGAGGCGCCGACGAGCCGCCAGAGAGAGGAAATTCCTCGTCGACGGATCTGGCGACTCGAGGATTGCTTGAATCCTAAAATGGAGGGTTGCCCCTGAAAGTTGATGAATTGCTGAATCCGGTGGAAGTTGTTTCACCGGAATCGGACAAGTAACGAGGGAGATATGGGCTTCCAAAGTTGGGGTGTGCGCGGCGGCTCTGGGAGTCGGCCGCGGTTCGACCGGAGGTGGATAATCCACCTGAACGAGTAACAAAATGACATCTGGGGATTTTGCCCCAGAAGGACTGCCGAGGCGTCCGGTGGATGATCCGCCGGATTTAGGGTGCAGTTTTGTTTCTGAGGGACTTAGCCAAAATCCTGGCTCGGAGTCCGAAACTCAGTAGTACAGTTTGTTACTCGGGGACTTCGTCAAAATTCCGACTGCAGGTCCGCAAACAAGTTTCGACCCACATCCATCCCCATCACCAAACTCGATGATTAGCTCATCGAAACAGACCCCAAAGGCACAAGGGGCGCCGCCACTACGCGTAGGGACATCTGCGCCTCCGGAATGGCGTTTTGATGGGTCCTTGATGTGTGAAGGCGCCTCGGCGGGCGACGTGGTGCGCGCCGCCGAGTGAGCGGCTGGTTTGGGGTGCTGCGCTTCGACTGACGTAGCGGGGGCTACAGTTATCCGAATCGCGCACGGTCTGGTGCGTTGAAGAGCTCATGACTAGCCCTACAAATGATCAGATCATGTCCATGTTCAAAATCGCAAAATAGCATTCTTCCCTTCGCAAAAAAAAGTGATTGTCTCGCATTTGTCTTCAACTGCCTGAAACATAGCGTGAGGCGACCAGAAAGCTCGCGCTTAGACTCAGAACCCGCACAAAAGTAGCCGTAAACGCAGAAGACCAGTCAGGACACGTTGGAACTGCCTCCACCCGGGGGCAAGTTTCTGACAGTGCGTAGCGGCGGCAGCAGCTTGTAGAAGTGGCGACATCAGCAGCCGCAAGCAGCATCAGTAGCGGAGCAGCAACGGCAAAGGCCAGTAACAACAGCAGCAGCTACAACAACAGTGGCGACGGCTAGCAGCTGCAGCAGCAGTAGCAACCGGGGCAGCAGCGGTAGCGATCCGTAGGCGTAGCGTCAGCTGCTATAGTAGCGGAGACGGTGGCGAGAAACTGCAGCATGCCGCTATAACTGCACACATAGACAGTAGCAGCAACAGAGGCAGCTGCAGCGACAATAGCTATCGCTGCCGCTCGCTTGTTGCGCAAAGCAACCCCGCAGCTTTGCGCTGCAAGAGAGCTCACCCACAAGACGAGCTCGCCGAGTGAGCTCACTCAACGAGCTTGCCGAGTAAGCTTGCTCGACGAGCTTGCCAAGTGAGCAAGATCAACAAGCTCACTCGAGGCAACGGTCGAGCCAGACACCAAAAAAAAAAAGATTTGGGGATTTCCTCAAGTGGGACAGTCGATAAAGACCCCAAGGAGGGGTACCCCACAAGCACCGAGCGTTCAGTAAACAAAAAAGGGGGGTGCCTCCTACTCCCTTTGTTTTGGGAAGGGAGTTTTTGTTGTTTTTTTTTTTTAATTTCTACCTTTCTGTATGACTTGAGGCTACCACCGTCGGCTGATGATAGGAACCCTTATACCAGCAGCCTCCGCGAGAGTCGTAGCAAAAGAAGCGGCATCAAAGGTGGCTTGAGGCCACAGCCGTCGGCTGACAACGGCAGCCGATGTAGCATCAACGGCACAGGAGGCAACTTGAGGTTGCACGTTGCGATAGTTATGCCATCGCCACCGTGTGGCAGTAGTGCAATAGTACGGCTGAGGTTGTGGCCGAGATTGATGACATCGCAACCATTCTGAGAGATGTTGCTGCATTTGTATCCCTCTACCTGGTGCTTTGCGCCACTGGGATTGAGTGTGCAGGACTATCACCCATGCTAAGCTCTCAACATGACCTACGCAGTGTGGCCGTGGGCGTTGCCAGTGTCATGTTCTTCGCTTGAGCCTCAGCTGTGGCAGCCGCAACCAGCACAGTGGTCGATGCAACCGTGGCACGCGCCCCACTTGTCTTCAAAATTCTCGTGCTACTACTATCGAGATAGGCAGCACGGCTAGCACTAGTGCCGACAGCACCCTCCTGGGTGGCATCCCCCTTGGGTACGATCCTCCCCACCACCTCCTTCGCTGGATACGTCACCGGGTGAAGCCACAACGCTTCTGCGTGGAGATATGGCCGTCCTACACATGGAGGTCCGGAACCTCTAGTGCATGGTCCAACAGCTCCTTGACCACGTGAATTCCGAGCGAGCTGCCACCCCGCCGCTGATGTCACCTCCCACTTCATCTCCATCCTCCTCCTGATCTTGCATCCCTTCCTCTGATGATGCTAGTATTCCAGATCTCTCGTCTACATCCGTCGTCCTCCACTCCGTTTTGGAGGGTCTTGGCATCATACACACGGACATCCCCTCAGCCCCTGGCCGTACCGCTCGTGCTTGCACTCTTCTTGCATGGTGGTGAGCTGTTCATCTTGCACGTTGCGTGCAGGTAGCACCACCGGATGCGGTTGTGGGAGGATTCACAGATGACGAGAAATCCTCGTCCCCTGTCCTCGGCTTGGTCTACCGAGTCCCCACGGCTCGTGCTGAGGTGTCAATCGTGGGGGGGATGGTTTTTCCGCTGACAACTGTGGTGGAGCTCGGCATTGGTGAGGCGCCTGTTATGGAGTGCAGGATGGTTGAGGCGGATGACGCTACAAAACAGGCTCAGTTCGCGAAGAGATCGGCGCGAGGAGACGTCTGTCCCGATGGAGACTCTTCGTCACAGGAGGATTGGTCCGATGCTGAATCAGAGTCATGGATAGAGATGGTGATTGTTGATGCCTTGGCAGATGATGTGTGGATGACCGATGTAGGAGCTACGCCTGACGATGTGCGCGTTTCTGCATTAGCTGGTGTAAAGAGAGGTGCCATGGTGCCAGGAGCAGCAACAGGAGGAGCAGGTAATATAGATACTCATGCTCGGCCCACAGCAGACAATGAGGTGGTTCTGGCAGATAGTACTGAGTAGTAGGAGCAGGTCATCGACCACCAGGATGAGGCAGAATTCCTGTATGAGGACCATTCGCCCGATGCGGAGTGGTCAGACGCAGGGTCGGAGGCAGAAGCAGAGGCCTAGTGCGCTACCAAATTTGCAGTAGCCACGGCACGAGCACGAGATGGTCCATCGGTGATAGCAGACATCTGCGTTTGTGACATGTTGGCAGTAGCAGATGACCTTGCACCAATCACCCCTCTAGGTATGGCTACCATGGAGGATGCAGAGCGTGCTGCGGATCTCCCGCTCATGATTGTCCTGACCGGTGTCATTGACACCATGGCGGTTCTAGCCAAGGACACAGCTACTCTTGTCTGAGCTATAGTTCCTGTACCCTAGCGCCTACGCTCCACGGTTGACGAGTAGGAGGCAGTGGTGGCTCGAGCTGAGGCGCACGTAGAGAGTATCATGGTCAAGCTCTGGGAGGCCTTCAGCCGCTGTTACACCGTGGATGTTTCAGCAAGACAGGTTGTCCAGGAGTGTGTGGAGGATGTACAAAGGCATCTTCAGGCAGCTCAGTGGTCTCTACAGGATGTACAGCTGGGACAGGCGGATCTCGAGCAGCATGTGGATGATGGGCTGCGCACCTGGGGTCGCGAGGAGCACCACGGCACTGACCACACCTTTGATGATCGTGACGACGCCGCGGATGCAGATGTACCTACACATGCCGACGTCCGGCCAACAGCTTACGGCCGGATGACTGGTGTCACGAGCAGCAGGTTCCATCGCCGTCGGAGTAGCCGTTCCCATAGCCCCAGACGAGTCACGTTGTGACTAATTGTCCTGTGTCCATGCCCTGCCAGCAGCTCGTGGCTAGGCGGCACTTGAGTCGACGACTGACGTACTGGACGTCGACTTGTGCAACGTAGAGGCGCAGCTCCACTCCCTCCTTCGGGATGATACTACGAGGCTGCGTGAGTCAGTGGCTCGTGCCGACGCGCACAGAATTGAGTTCCACTGTCAGCTTCATTGCGTGACTGACCGCCTACATGCTACAGATGTAGCCAACCGGTCGGCTGTCGAATTAGATCTCGTCCACCACCACACGCGCCTAGACGTTGCGGAGGCCGCGGGGCGATGTGCAGCTCAACAGTTGGAGGCCATACAGGAGGTGATGACTTTGGAGGAGACCCTGAGCGCTACACCAGTCATATCTTAAGGTTACGACATCATTAACGGCTAAGACAACGATGACGACGACAACGGCGAAGAAAACAACGACGGTACTCCGGGGTGAGGCTCTCTGCGAGCACATCCCACGAGCATCATCATCACCCTTGCTATTGCTATGCAGAGGTATGTGGCTATCAGGGAGTCATGCTCCCTCCTCAGGGATTGTGTTGGGAGCAGCCATCAGCTTTGCTCGTGCTATGAGCCTCTGCAGCCCTGTGGGGGTGTTGGTGTGTGGGTTTTGGTCGGACACCATTATGAGGACAGCGAGGTTACTTGGTGTGTGGCACAATGCTCTGGTCGAGGTTATGCTGGTCGAGACCCATGCACTTGGTGAGTTCTACCGGTGTGACATGGAGAACCATTGCCTCCATGTTTTATACATGATCCATGCATACTGTGGTCGAGACCCGAATACCCGGAGAAAATGTTCCGGGTTACGAGGAGACCTTGTTTCTCTATTTCTCTTGCATGATGTTTGAAACGTAGGTGTGTGATTGACTTCTTGCATGGTCAAGACCCAGGCACTTGGTGGGATGCACCATTGTCACGAGGAGACCCTGTGCTGTGGTATGCTCAATCAGTGCTCGCTACGATTGGTTGCCCAAGCCATCCTTCCCTGCCTTCGCTCCGACATTGTTATGGTCACAGTTGTGTCAACCAGGGGGAGTGTTGGTCTGTGTGGCTTCTACCCTTCACAAGCGACGGCCAGGAGAGCACCGGTGCAGGAGAGCGCAACAACATGATCCCTCATGCGGATCCAAGAGGCACCGGCGCCTCGGCAGGTGGTGGACCACCCACTCGGAGCTGACCGACGACTACCCAAGTGTTCTAGATGTTGTCTCGAACCTTCTGCAATTTTTCTACAGCCTGTAGCATTTTATCGGTGGACGGGCCATGGGCCCAATTTCCATTTTTTGCATTGTTTATCCACCGTTCAATGCTGGAGGCATGCATGTGACCACTCATAGCATCTGGCCTGAGATCCTACACGTTTAGGTTCAGACGGCGTAGAGTTCTGATTTGTCTACACAGAGTTACGGCCAAGACAGTGTTTTGAGCCGGTTTTAGGACAGAACTTGTACTGCCGCATGCGACACCTGTCGTGCGCCGCAGCAGGTATTTATGCTATGGACCTGTCATTTGTTAACTCTCGCTGCATGTGTTTATTTATGGAAGCACATTTGACACCGTGTTTGTGTCGTCTAGCCAAACCCTTGTCGTTTCGCGTCCGACCTGTGTTGACACCGCTAGCTGACTGAGCGTTGACATCCAGCCAGTGGCAAACATGCTAGGAAGCTTCCTAGAATAATCTCATGGTATCAGAGCAAATGAGCCATAGCTCATTGTGTTCTGCAGTAGAGACGTAGTAGCAACAGTAGAAGTGAGTGGCAGCAGTGGCAGCCACCCATAGCCCAGCAGGAGATCTTAGAGGGACCCACCATGACTAGGTGGCAGCGGAGCGTTGGAGGCAGCAATAATAGCGGCAGCAGCTACAAGGAATAGCAGTCGTAGCAGCTGCAGTGGCAGGAAGAACTTGCAGCGGGAGTGACTATGGGCAACAGCCATGTCGAGCAGCAACAATAGTGTCGGGTGGCAGCAGCAGCCATTTCTGGCTACTGGCTTGTACACAAAAAAAGGAAAAGGAGGAGAAGCAACTCACAGTAGCAGCTTGCGACGACGATTGCAATCAGTGGCAATACGCAGTGGCGACAGCATGTTGTAGAAGCAGTGGCATCAGCAGCCGCGAGCAGCATCAGTAGCAGAGCAGCAACGCCGAAGGCCAGCAGAACAGTAGCAGCTGTAATAGTAGTGGCAACGGCTAGCAGCTAGAATAGCAACAGCAACTGAGGTAGCAGTGACAGCAAGCCGCAGGCGTAGTCGCAGTATCTATAGTAGCGGCGACGACGGAGAGAAGTTGTAGCATGGCGCTGCAACTACACACACATGCAGCAGTAGTGGCAGCACCAGCAGCGCGTGAAGTAGAGGCAGCTACAACGGCAGCAGCTACCGGTTCCGCACACTTGCACCGTAAAGCAATCCCGTAGCTTTGCGTTGCAAGCAAGCTCACCCACTGGAGGAGCTCGCAGAGCGAGCTCACTCGACCAGCTCGCCGGGTGAGCTCGCTCGATGAGCTCGCCGAGTGAGCTCGCTCTACGAGTTCGCTGAGTGAGCTCGCCGAGCAAGAAAGCTCGACGAGCTCGTTCGAGGTGAGGGTTGAGCCAGATACCAAAAAAATGGGACAGGGGGTTTCCTTGAGTGGGATAGTCGAGAAAGACCCCAAGGAGAGGTACCCCACAAGCACCGAGCGTTCGGTGAACAAACAAAAGGGGGGTTGCCTCCTACTCCCTTTGTTTTGGGTAGGGAGTTTTTGTTTATTCATCATTACTTTACCTTTTTATGTAGCTTGAGGCCACCACTGTCAGCTAACAACGGGAACCGTTTTAGCAGCAGTTGCCGCAAGAGTCGTAGCACTAGGAGCGCCATCAAAGGTGGCTTGAGGCCACAGCCGTCGGCTGACAACGGTAGCCGATGTAGCATCAACGGCACCGAAGGCAACTTGAGGATGCACATTGCGATAGTTGGGCCATCGCTACCGTGTGGTAGTAGTGCAACAGTACGGCTGAGGTTGTGGCTCAGATTGATGACATCGCAGCCCGTCCAAGAGACGTTGCTGCATTTGTATCCCTCTACCTGGTGCTTTGCGCCACTGGGATTGAGTGTGAAGGACTATCACCCACGCCAAGCTCTCGACATGAGCTACGCAGTGTGGCCATGGGCGTTGCGAGTGCCATGTTCTTCGCTTGAGCCTGAGCTGTGGCAGCCGCAACCGGCACAGTGGTCGATGCAGTCGTGGCACGCGCCCCACTTGTCTTCAGGATTCTCGTACTACTACTGTCGAGATAGGCAGCACGGCTGGCGCCAGTGCCAACAACATCCTCCTGGGTGGCATCCCCCTTGGGTACGATCCTCCCCACCACCTCCTTCGGTGGATACGTCACCGGGTGAATCCATAGCGCTTCTGCGTGGAGATATGGATGTCCTACACATGGAGGTCCGAAACCTCTAGTACATGGTCCAGCAGCTCCTTCACCACGTGACTTCCGAGCGAGCTGCCACCCCGCTGCTGATGTCACCTCCCACTTCATCTCCATCCTCCTCCCGATCCTGCATCCCTTCCTCTGATGATGCTAGTATTCCAGATCTCTCGTCCACATCCGTCGTCCTCCGCTCCGTTTTGGATGCTCTCGGCATCATACAGACAGGCATCGCCTCAGCCCCTGGCTGTACCGCTCGTGCTTGCACTCTTCGTGCGTGGCGGTGAGCTGCTCTTCTTGTACATTGCATGCAGGTAGCACCACCAGATGCGACTGTCGGAGGAGTCACAGATGACGAGAACTCCTCGTCCCCTGTCCTCGGCTTGGTCTGCCGAGTCCCCACGGCTCGTGCCGAGGTGTCAGTTGTGGGGAGGGGATGGTTTGTCCGCTGACAACCGTGGTGGAGCTCGGCATTGGTGAGGCACCTGTTATGGAGCAGAGGATGGTTGAGGCAGATGACGCTACACAACAGGCTCAGTTCACAGAGAGATTGGCGGGAGGAGACGTCTGCCCCGATGGAGACTCTTCGTCACAGGAGGATTGGTCCAATGCTGAATCAGAGTCATGGATAAAGATGGTGATCGTTGATGCCTTGGCGGATGACGTGTTGATGACTGATGTAGGAGCTACGCCTGACAATGTGTGCGCTTCTGCATTAGCTGGTGTAGAGACAGGTACCATGGTGCCAGGAGTAGCAGCAGGAGGAGCAGGTAATACAGATGCTCATGCTCGGCCCACAGTAGACATTGAAGTGGTCCAGGCTGATAGTGCTAGGCAGTAGGAGCAGGTCATCGACCTCCAAGATGAGGCAGACTTCCTCTATGAGGACCAGTCGTCTGATGTGGAGTGGTTAGAGCCAGGGTCGGAGGCAGGCGTAGAGGCCCAATGCGCTACCGAATTCGCAGTAGCCGTGGCACAAGCACGAGATGGTCCCTCGGTGACAGCAGACGTCTGCGTGTGTGACATGTTGGCAGTATCAGATGACCTTGCACCAGTCACCCCTATAGGTATGGCTACCATGGAGGATGGAGAGCGAGCTGCGAACCTCCGGCTCATGGGTGCCCTGACCGGTGTCGTTGACACCATGGCGGTTCGAGCCGAGGACACAACTACTCTCTTCCGAGCTATCGTTCCTATACCCTAGCGCCTACGTTCCGCGGTCGACGAGAAAGAGACAGTGGTGGCTCAAGCTGAGGCGCATGTGCAGAGTCTCATGGTCGAGCTCTGGGAGGCCATCAGGTGTTGTTAAACCGTGGATGTTTCAGCACGACAGGTTGTCCAGGAGTGTGTAGAGGATGTACACAAGCGTCTGTAGGCTGTTGAGTGTTCTCTACAGGGTGCATAAGTGGGACAGGTGGACCTCGAGTAGCATGTGGATGATGGGCTACACACCAAGGTCCGCGAGGAGCACCACGGCACTGACCGCACCTTTGATGACCGCGATGACGCCGCAGATGCAGATGTACCTACACATGCCGATGTTCGGTTAGTAGCTTACGGTCCGGCGACAGGTGTGTCACGAGCAGCAGGTACCATCTCCGTCGCAATAGCCGTTCCTATAGCCCTGGACGATTCACGTGGTGACGCATTGTCTTGCGACCACGCCCTGCCAGCAGCTCGTGGCCAGGCGGCACTTGATTCGAAGACTAACATACAGGACGTCGTTTTGTGCGTCGTACAGGCACAACTCCACTCCTTCGTACGGGATGATACTACGAGGTTGTACGAATCTGTGGCTCGTGCCGACGCACACACAATTGAGGTCCATCGTCCGCTTCGTTCCGTGACTGACCACCTACATGCTGCAGATGCAGCCAGCCGGTCCGCTGCCTCGTTAGAGCTCATTGAGCACCAAACGCGCCTCGACGCTGCGGAGGCCGCGAGGCGATGTGCAGCTGAACTGTTGGAGGCCATACAGTAGGTGATTATTTTGGAGGAGAACCTGAGTGCTGCACCAGTCAAATTTGAAGGTGACGACATCATTGACGGCTACGACAAGGATGACGACAAAAATGACGATGTCAGCAACGACGGTACTCCGGGGTAAGGCTCTCAGCGAGTACATTCCACCACCATCATTGTCACCCTTGCTATTTCTATGCAAGGATATGTGGCCATCGAGGAGCCGTACTCCCTCCACAAGAATTGTGTTAGGATCAGCCATCATCTTTGCTCGTGCTGTCAGCCTCTTTAGCCCTGTGGGAGTGTTGGTGTGTGGGCTTTGGCCTGACACCATTATGAGGATAGCAAGGTCACTTGGGATGTGGCACAATGCTCTGGTCGAGGTTATGCTGGCTGAGACCCACGCACTTGGTGAGTTCTACCGGTGTAACATGGAGAACCATTGCCTCCATGTGTTATGTACGATCCATGCATGGTGTGGTCGAGACCCGGACACCCAGAGACATTTTTTGGGGTCATGAGGATACCTTGTTTCTCTCTCTCTCTCTCTCTCTCTCTCTCTCCCTCTC
>SZWC01003841.1:84126-97683 GCA_023375785.1 Penium margaritaceum | reverse complement strand
CTCTCTCCCTCTCTCTCTCTCTCTCTCTCTCTCTCTCTCTCTCTCTCTCTCTCTCTCTCTCTCTCTCTCTCTCTCTTGCATGATGTTTAACACATAGGTGTGTGATAGATTTCTTGAATGGACTGGAAATGCTAGGCAGCAGGTTGGGGTAGCAGCGTTGTTGATTTAGCGTGTGGGCTTCCACGCTCGTTACTTAGTCTGCCGCTCTAGAGTCTAAGTCTGGATGATCTGGGTTTGTTACTCAAAAATGCACGTGCCATTGTTAGTACCAGAAAGCAGCTGAAAACTCGAAGTAACTGATTAGGAGTGAAGAATGAACAATGATGGGAGACCCCTCCAAGTTCTAGCTTCCCCCAGCTCTGTAGAGCTTGTTACTCAGCTAACCAGCCAATCAGAAAATAGACCTAGACCTATTTTTTTGCAGACAGGATTTTCTCGGTGAGCCCTGCCAGACGGCCGACAGCCCAAAACCCGGGCGTCGTCCGTTTTGCATGAAAACTGGACCATACCATTATACCGACGCTGCAAACGCAGTCTTGCAGTCAAAAACAGCTAAAGAATAGCAGGAAAAAGTTATCGTTGCCCGAACCCAGGCAGTGCCTACGATAGTCCATGGTGCCAAACAGTGCCACGCAACATGAGACATGGACCCTAAGCACAGCATGACGATGCACACGCAATGGTACAGTCAGATTCAGCGCTGGATGCATGCAGACAGAATCTGCGTTGGTAGTGACTGCCGGTGGCCCGACCACCGAGGAGGCCTGCCGATGGAGCTGAGCACATTGTCGCAGGGAGGAGGCTCTCGCGAACTGCGTGTAGGCCTGAGCGTGTGTCGGCTCCACCGGACGATACTCCAGCAGCATCAAGTCTCACCGTCAGTCATTTGCACGTTGATGTACACAAGCCGAGAGGACACAACAGAGCACAATGAGAGGTGTGAATAAACGAACACTCACCCATGACTCACAAGCATAGTGCACATGGACGGGCAGCGACACATTCAACAGACAGACTCCCCCAGGGAACATAGATACGCAGATCACGACAAAGAGTGTAAGTCATGGACGCACGCCGACTGAAATCATAGCCTTCTTGAACGAGTCGTGCTTCAGTGCCTTGGTGAAGAAGTCAGCCAACGGTCGTGCTGTCTCAACCCAAAGAATGCTGATGCTGTCATCGTGCAACAACAAACGCACATAGTGATAGTCAATATTGATGTGCTTTGTGCGTGTGTGATGCACGCCGTCATTGTCCGCGATGACCATGGCATTCTCATTGTCACAATGCAACGTGATGGATGCGACGGACTGACGCAACTCGGACAACAGACGACGTAGCTGCACGCTCTCACATTCGCCTGAACCAAGGGCTATGTACTCAGCCTCAGCAGTGCTACTTGCAATGTACCCCTACTTGCCACTACGCCAGGATACAGCCGTGCCGCCAATCAGAAAGATCCAGCCTGTGCGGCCCTTACCGTCTGGACTACTGGCCCAGTCACTATCGGTGTAGCCCACCGCAACAACAGACGGCTGTTGGCACAACATGAGACCTCACTGTGGATTCGAGATGACATATTGCAGTAATCGGATCACGGCCTCCAAGTGGAGGTGACGCGGCTCCTCGGAGAACTGAGCAAGGCGTTTGAAAATGAACGTGATGTTTGGGCACGTCATCGTCGCCAGGAATATTAGTGACCCAATGACACGCAAATACGTGGTCACGTCTACTGGCTCCCCCACCACGGTTGGATCAGATTTCTTGAGCATCGTCTGACCATCGGGCGACATGGGTGAGGATTCACTCGGCACGAGGGGCAGGTCCTCAGCGAAGCGCCCGGACAGGGTATGGACGTAGACGGTCTGATGGACATGCAGTATGTCCACGAAGCGATCATGCTCAAGCTCCATGCCCAGAGAGGCTTGTGCTGGCCCTTCATCTGGACTTTCATCTGGTAGGCAGTATGCAGCATGTCCTTGACCCGTTGGATGGCAGCTGCATCCGGTAATGTGATGATTAGGTCGTCGACATAGACCAAGTCAACGATGAGAGTCTGACCTCGCGGACTGATGAATAGCGTGGGATCAGCAAAGCTACGAAGGAGACTGCCGCTAAGAAGCGTACAACTTATCTCCTCGTTCCAGCATCGGGGTGAATGCTTCGAGCTGTAGAGGGCCTTCCGCAGCTTCCAGACCTTGCCAGAGCCATCATCGAAGCCTGGAGGTTGCACCATGTAGAGCTCCTTCCCCTCCAGTGAGCCATGGAGGAAGTCATTGCTCACATCCATCTAATACAGTTCCCACCCATGCTGGGCAACCAAGCTGAACAATGCCCAACTGGTGGAGAACCGACCGACCGGGGCAAAGATCTTGTCATAGTCAATCCCAAGGACCTCATCAAACCCCTTGGCCGTGAGACGGGCCTTGTACTTTTCTAGGGACCCGTCTGGCTTCCACTTTTGCCGGAGAACCCACTTGGCGCCGATGGCGTTACGACTCAGGGGGAGGTCGACGAGCTCATAGACGTGATGTTGCCGAATGGCGGCTAGCTCGTCCGCGAATGCAGCTTCTCAATGAGCGGCCTCGAGAGACGCCCGAGCCTCACGTAGGGTGGCTGGGTCCTCTGGTCGCTCCGTAGGGTGGACAGTGAGGGCGTGCGCGTCCCGCGCCCCTAGTGGCACCCGTATGATTGTGGCCGCAACGGCATAGTGATGCTCGTGATGGAGCACGGCATAGCCCAGAGCTGACCTTGGATGTAGATCGGCGATGACTGACACTGTGGCCAAGCCAAGTGCCTTGGTGTCGGGGTCCCCACTCACGACCGTAGGAGTGGATCTGACATGAGGTGAGGAACCTCGTGGGATGACAGGGGGTCGTGGAGTGAGAGGACGTGAGGAGGTAGCCGAGGTGCTCACTATCAGCCTAGGTCTGAGGCTCCCGTCCCGACCACGTGTGTAGCGTGCCGATACGGACGGGGCAGCCGGCCCTGAGGGGTTGGCGGACACAGATGGGGCAGCCGGTCCTCAGGGGTTGACAGACATGGACGGGACGGCCGGGCCTGAGGGGATGTCGGACGCGGACGGGGCAGTCACCCCTGAGGGGTTGTCAAACACACATGGGACAGCCGGCCCTAATGGACTGGCTAACACGGATGAGGCAGATGGCTCTGAGGGACTGGTGGCCACGGACGGGACAGCCGGTCCCAAGGGACTAACGGACACAGACGAGGCAGCCGGCCCTGAGAGGTTGACGGACAATGACAGGGAAGCCGGCCTTGAGGGACTGGCGGACACGGACGGGGCAGCCGGCCCTGAGGGGCTGGCGGACATGGACACGGAAGCCGACCCTGAGGGGCTGGCGGAAACGGACTGGGCAACCGGCCTTGAGGGGCTGGCAGACACGGACGGGGCTGCCTGCCCTGAGGGGCTGGCGGACACGGACGGGGCAGCCGGTTCTGAGGGGCTGTCGGACACAGATGGGGCAGCCGGTGAAGACGGGCCCGTGGGCGCAGAACATGGAACGCCCAGACGCGACTGGACGGAGGACGGACCCAACACTCCCCCACGTGACAGGGAGAACATCGACGCACCAGAGCAAATGAGGTCACAGGGAAACAGGTCCTTAAAGAAGAGGGCATCGTGGGACTTGACGATGCAGTGTCGGGTGGGATCCCAAAAACGTCATGCCTTTGACTGACACGAGACGCCAAGGAAGGTGTATAGACGACTGTGAGGCTCGAGCTTGCCATCCTGGTGTGGGGCATGCAACCATACGCTAGCTACCCAGCCCCAGACACGGGCCGGACGCAGGTCGGCACGTTCTCCACACCAGTACTGGTATGGGGTGGACTGACAAGGAATGGGCCCGTGGGGAATCCAGTTCCAGATCCACGTCATGTAGGTCATGGCCTTTGTAAGCCGGACAGTGCCAATGGCACTGATCACGCCTTGAGACGTCCTTGAATGTGTAATCTGACTATGGATTTGGAATCTACAGGAAAACCGTGCGAGATCGACCCAAGAACGTGGTCGATCCATCAAGAATTGAGGAAGTTACGCCGGGCCAAAGGTTGGACCGGCCGAAGGGAAAACAGGTGATGGGAATTCATCCCCAAGGACCAAGGCTCGACCCTCGGAAGACCCAACAAGGCCGAAGCACACCTTGGGGCCCGGTTAGTCAATGAATCAAGGATCATTGAGGGCCAAGGGCGCTTCGGAATGGCGCCACGTGGTGTTATTGCCAGAAAGGGCGCTTCGGACGGCCGTCACCGCCGCTAGTGGTCCTGTCAGCGGCACATTCCCGTGGTTCATGGAAACGGCCATATCTTGGCCGTTCCTTCACGGAATGATGCGATTCTTGGTGCGTTGGAAAGCTGGACGAGCTACGTGATGCTGAGGCAATAACGCTCATCCCAGGCTTGACCGAATCCGTGCACGGCTCGGCGACCTCGGGTTGCCTAGGATGTGTCATCATGTACATATAGTCTTGTATGTTAGCACTTGGATAACAAGTACAGTTTACTTCCACTGTGCCACACGTGTTCCCGTGCTCCCCCAAGACAACCCTACGCTTCCGCAACCTCAGGAAGGTGTGCACCGGCCTCCCTTCGGTTACCGCTGCCGCCAGTTGGTGCCTACACCATCCGGTTGAGGCTAGCACACCGCGCCCGGTTTACACTTGGTATCAGAGCCACCCTTGGCTCAGGGGCACAATCATCTACGTGGCAACCTCTCCAGTTCAGCGTAGACCAGCACGCATCTCATCTCTTTGGCGGATCCGTGCCCAAGGACAACCACGCACTCCGGTGACAAGGCGGTAACCACAGCATCCGTTGAGGAAGAAGTTGTACCAGGCGTAGAGATGACTTCATTCGGCACGTTCTCAATGGCTGCGGCATTTGACGCGCAAGGCAAAGTAACACCAGCCGCAGCGCTGCAGAAGTTGCTTGCCAACATGCAGGCCAAGATGGACCTGTTGGAGAAGCAAAATGTGTACCTCAACCAAGAGCTCGCGAAGCGTCAAGTAACAACACCAGTGGTAGTTGCCACCGCAAACGTACCTGCGGTGGGTGTCCCGAGCCCGTCCAAGCCGGAGCCATTCGACCCATCAAGGAAGGATGGGCCAGCTCCGCACGCTTGGATACTCAGACTGTAATTGTACTTCACCACCATCGGCGTAGATGCCTCAAGTTACGAGGCGCGCTGCGACTATGCCGTGACCTGTTGAGAGGGGCATCGTTGGATTGGTGGGCCGATGTCATGCGGTCCAATCCACACGGCGGTGGAGCAACAATGGTCGTCGGGATTGCGGCCGCAACCGGAATCTCAACCCCATCGGCTCAACATTGCAACAGTGGCGACCCTACCCTGAAACGGCCGACCTCGTGGAAGGAGTTCAGGGAGTCGTTCATCAAGCGCTTCACCGTGGGTGACGTGAGGAACAACACACGTGCCAAGCTGCGTCGGTTTCGCCAAACTGGCGGTGTCGCCGACTACACTTGCAGGTTTTGTGAGATTGTCGCCAACTGTGGCTTCGACTCGCACGAATTGTGCTTCCACTATAGCAACGGCCTCAAGAACGACGCCCGCGTTGTGACAGTGATGCACGACCTCAACGACAACCTGCCGACAAATATCGCAACAGCTGAACGGTACAACTCGCGCGTGGAACAGGCTCATGCCAACAGCCACAACTCTTTTGGTGGTGGTTACGGCAAGCGGGCCGAGAGCGACGACACGCCCATGGAGATCGGAGCGTTGCAATAGCGCAAGTGCTACAACTGTGGCAAGCCTGGCCACATTGCGCGTGATTGTCGGAGTCCCAAGAAGGACGACGGCAAGGGTAAGAGGCAAGGGAAGGGCAAGTAGGCCACAAAGGAAGCAGACAAAGCAACAAAGGACTCGGGAAACGAGGAGAGCCGGGAGTAGATGGCATTCCTCCTGGCTCCTCTCAGCCCAAACCGCCAGTTGACCGCCCACCCGAATGCCTTGCGGCAATTAAGGGGGTTTCTGAAGTCAAGGCATGGGATTCGGGGTATGAGGAGGAGCAGCCCGCACTTCTCTTGGAGGCGCGAGTGAAAGGCGTCAAGGAGAAGGTGGGGAGTCTGCTGGATTGTGGCACGAGCCACAGTTTTGTGAGCATGGAGTGTGCTCGGAAGTGGGGCCTTGCGCTCATGGGCAAGAAGCGGACTGCTAACCAAGTGGATGGCACGATTGAAGTGCGGTACCTAGTCCGTCCCCTCTCCATTCGCGTGGAGAAGTTTCACATAACGACCATATACCGGGTCTGCCCGATGAAGGATTACGATGTGATCCTCGGTCGTGACTTCCTCCACAAGTACAGCCCCATCGTCAATTGGGAGGCGCGCACCGTCTCAGTCAAGCTCGGAGACAATGAGTATCCCCTGCCTACATGGTCCAAGGAAGAGGCCACGGAGGAGGAGACTTGCGAGGAGGAAGCACCGCAGTAGCCGGTGCCTCACAAAAAGGAATCGGTGCCTATGATGCTGAACTTGGTGCAGCTCAAGCGCGCGATTAAAAAAAGGGAGCAGATCTTTTTGGCGTTCGTGCGAGACGTGGAGGACGATTTTGACGAACCAGAGGACGTGGCACCTGCTGTGGCGCATGGGGCGACTTGTGAGCGGCCGAGGGCCCAAGGCAAGTTCATCGCGGTGCCCGAGGGACTTCGGAAGGTGTGTACGGAGTTTGAGGACATGTTCCCCGATACCCTCCCGGCGAGTGTGCCACCAAAGCGGGACGTGGACCATCGCATCGACCTCAAACCAGGAGCATGTCCGCCTGTTCGTGCAACGTACCGTATGAGTGACACGCAGCTGCAGGAGCTCAAGAAGCAGCTGACCGAGATGATGGAGCAGGGCTTCATCCGCCCATCCTCGTCTCCTTACGTTGTTTGTGCAGAAAAAGACGGGGAAGATGTGCATATGCGTGGACTACCGGGCGTTGAACGAGTTGACCATCAAGAACCGGTACCCGCTTCCATGAGCCAAGGAGCTTTTCAACCAGCTCCTTACGGCTCGCTTCTTCACAAAGATTGACCTCCGTTCCGGCTACCACCAGATCCGCATCGCAGCAGATGATGTGAAAAAGAAGGCTTTTCACACCCGATATGGTCACTACGAATTTCTCGTGATGCCTTTCATGTTGACCAATGCACTGGCCACCTTCATGGCGGAAATGAACAACATCTTCAGGCCGTACTTGGATGACTTCGTGGCGGTGTACCTCGATGACATCTTGGTGTATAGTAGGACGGTGGAGTAGCATGAGGAGCATGTGAAGAAGGTCCTCGAGATTTTGACGACAAAGAATTTTTTTGCAAAGCTCTCTAAGTGTGAGTTCACGGTGGGAAAAGTTGAATTCCTTGGACACATAATTGGCAATGGACAGATTTCCATGGACCCGCGCAAGGTATTGGCCGTGCAAGAGTGGCCGAAGTTGCGTAGTGTGCACGATGTCCAAGTGTTCCTCGGTTTTTGTAACTACTACCGCAGGTTCATACTTGGCTACGCGGGAGTGTCAGCGCCACTCTCCAATCTCACTCGCAAGGATCACGAGTGGAGTTGGGGAGTTAGCGAACAAGAAGCCTTTGAGAATCTCAAAAGGGCTCTGACCTCCGCGCCGGCCTTGCACTTGGCCGACAGCGGCCGTGAGTCTGAAATGGCAACGGATGCATCGGACCTGGCCATTGGTGGGATCCTTTTGCAGGACTTTGGCAACGGGCCACAGCCGGTCGCCTACTACTCGCGCAAGTTGCACGGGGCGGAGCTGAACAACGTCACGCATGACAAGGAGATGCTCGCCGTGGTCGCAGCCTTCAAAAACTGGCAGTGCTACCTCAAGGCGCGGAAGTGCATGGTCTACACCGACCACCACGCGTTGAAGTACTTCAAGACGCAGCCGAACCTGAGCCGGCGGCAAGCGCGTTGGGTGGAGTACCTCGGAGTTGCACTTCGAATACAAGATCATGTACCGGCCGCGTCACATCAACCCAGCCCATGCACTCTCACGCCGACCAGACCTGATGATGCGGGTCGCGTCTCTCACCATCCACGAGGATGCTTTCCTTGTGAAGCTCTTCACGGAGGGATACGAGGCGCATGGGGAATTTGACGCTCGGAGATTTTTCTTCGAGGCACCGTATTGGTGACGGCGCAGCACGCAGCAGGTGGTGGTTCCCGCGGTACCCGTGCTTCGGCAGCTGATTTTGGAGGAGTGCCATGACAGTGGCCCGAGCGGTCACTTCTCCGCCGACAAGACATTGAAGACGGTGGCTCACTTCTTTTGGTGGCCCACCATGTCGTCGGAGGTGGCTGAATTCTGCCGGATTTGTG
Organism: Penium margaritaceum; assembly: GCA_023375785.1. Classification (NCBI taxonomy): domain Eukaryota; kingdom Viridiplantae; phylum Streptophyta; class Zygnematophyceae; order Desmidiales; family Peniaceae; genus Penium; species Penium margaritaceum. The sequence goes on along the minus strand of SZWC01003841.1, from coordinate 89,331 downwards.
ACGTGTACCAATGCCACAAGGCACGTAGGACAAAGACCCCGGGTCTCCTCCAACCCTTGCCCATCCCCGAGCAGCCATGGCAGGACATCTCCATGGATTTCATCACGGGTTTGCCCACGACAGCGGCAGGCCACAATGCGATATTGGTGGTGGTGGATCGCTTCAGCAAGATGTCGCATTTCATTGTAACACGTGATACGGTGAGCGAGGAAGGCACGGCTTGGCTGTTCCTCGAGCACGTGGTGCGTCTCCATGGCGTACCGCGGTCCATTGTGAGCGACCGTGATCCGCGCTTCACGAGCAAGTTCTGGTGAGAACTCATGGAGCGGTATGGCAGCAAGGTGCAGCTGTCGACCAGATTTCATCCCCAAACTGACGGACAAACGAAGCGGATGAGCCAGACGCTGGAGCAGCTCCTCCGTACAGTGGGTGACCCGGACGAGACGGCGTGGGACCAGCGGTTGCTGATTGCTGAACTGGCGTACAACTCCACCACGTCCGCCTCCACCGGCAAGGCGCCATTTGAGGTGGTGAACGGGATGCTACCCGCCACGCCCCTCAGTTTGCACGTCGCAAGCAACCTGCCTGCGGTGGAGTCTACCGCACATGACTTCACGCAAATTTGGGCAGCGACGCGGCATGCATTGGCAAAGGTGCAAGCGCAACAGAAAGTGCAAGCAGACCGCCGATGCGCAGACGCAACGATCAAGGTCGGTGACCGCGTGCTTCTCAACAGCGCGCACGTCAAGCTTCGCGGGGTCCGGTCGGACAAGTTGAAACCCCGATGGCTTGGTCCGTTCGAGGTGCTCAAAATGCGGACACCTGTGGTGGCACGGTTGGCTCTTCTGCCTTCCATGCCCTTCCACGATGTGTTCCATATCTCCAAGCTCAAGCTCTACCATGATCCGGCCGAGCTTTTTCCTGGCCGTAGTTGTGAGCCTCCCCCTCCGATGGTGATCGAGGACGAGCAAGAGTTTGAGGTGGAGGCCATCCTTGGCCACCGTCATCGTGGCCGTGGGTGGGAGTACCTGGTCAAGTGGAGGGGCTACGATGCGGCCCAAAACTCATGGGAGCCTGCCCGCAACTTCAACGTTGGCGGGATGAATGCCATCCTCCAGGAGTACCAAGAGCGAACCGGGACGGCTCGCTCCGAAAGGGGGGGGTAGTGTAAACCGGACAGTGCCAACGGCAGTGATCACGGCTTGAGACTTCCTTGAATGTGTAATATAACTTTGGATTTGGAATCTACAGGAAAACTTGTACGAGATCAACCCAAGAATGGGGTCGATCCATCAACAATTGAGGAATTTATGCCCGGCCAAAGGTTGGACCGGCCGAAGGGAAAACAGGTGACGGGAATTCATCCCCAAGGACCAAGGCTCGACCCTCAGAAGACCCAACAAGGCCGAAGCGCACCTTGGGGCCCGGTTATTCAATGAATCAAGGATCATTGAGGACCAAGGGCGCTTCGGAATGGCGTCCCAAGGTGTTATTGCCAGAAAGGGTGCTTCGGGCGGCCGTCACCGCCGCTAGTGGTGCTGCCAGCGGCAGATTGCCGTGGTTCACGGAAACGGCCATATCTTGGCCGTTCCTTCACGGAATGATGCGATTCTTGGTGAGTTGGAAATCTGGGAAGATGAGCTACGTGATGCTGAGACAATAATGCTTATCCCAGGCTTGTACAGAGCCGCTCATGGCTCGGCGACCTCGGGTCACCTAGGATGTGTCATCATGTATATATAGTCTTGTATGTTGACACTTGGATAGCAAGTACAGTTTACTTCCACTGTGCCACACGTGTTCCCGTGCTCCCCCAAGACGACCCTACGCTTCTGCAACCCCGGGAAGGTGTGCACCGACCTCCCTTCAGTCACCGTTGCCGCCGGTTGGTGCCTACACCATCCGGTTGAGGCTAGCACACCGCGCCCGGTTTAGAGCCTTGAAGTAGAAGCCGTCAGAGATGCCAGATTCGACCCGTATGGTGCGGACGGTGTTGGCCATGGTGCAGTTCCATCGCTCAGAGATTCTGTTCTCAGCTGGCATGTAAGGCGTCGATGTCTCATGATGGACACCACGCGAGGCAAGGAAGAGTGTGATCTCCACCAGAAATTCACCCCCGCGATCAGAACGGAAACGGCGTAGAGGACGACCACACTCACGTTCAGCGCAGACAAGCCAGTCCCGAATGGTGGGAGCGACGTTGCTCTTCAGCGAAAGGCAAAAGACCCAGCGATACCGAGAATAGTCCTCCTTAAGGGTCAGGACGTAACGACCGTGCTCACCGACTGACTCTGTCGGGAGGGGACCCATGACATCAAAGTGAACCAGGTCGAGCGGGGCGGACGCTTGAGAGGCACAGAGGGGGTAGGTGGAACGAAGCATCTTGCCTTGAGCACAATCGATGCACTCAGTGGGATACGTCAGAGGAAAGGAGGCTGATTCAAGACCCGTCACCGGCTATGTGCGAAGCATGCGGTCAACAGTGGCAAAGTGGACGTGACAGAGGCGGCAATGTTGGAGACGCGTGTGTTGCGGAGACAGGGTGCTGGTAACAAACATGTGGCTAGTATCCGCCAACAAGGAGGAGACAAAGGTAGGAGAGGATAGGCAGAGTACGTGCCACAAGTTGCTAGGGCGATGGCATGTAGAACAACACGACCGGACGGACACAACGACACAGTGCCCACACCACGTCAATGCAGAACGTCCATGCTCATGCAATCAAGGGCGGTGACAGACAGGAGGTTGAGCTCAAGGCTAGGGACAAAGACAACATCAGTCAAGAAGACATCACCAGCTGGACCACGGAAACGAACGACGCCGACACCACGAACGGGTAATACCTGACCAGAGCACGTCCGAGCCCGAGTAACATCGGTGACGGAACCAAGGACACTAAAGGCCTCGCGCGAGGCGGTCATGTGATATATAGCCCTAGAGTTGATGATCCAATTCTCTGATGAATCCTAGACCGGTGTGGCTAGGTCGCTGATGTTCACATGGCATTGGGCAAGCGACGCTGATGAAGTGGGCAGACGTGCGAACCGCGATTGCCAGTCATCTAGCCAGGCAACATCGTCACGAAGAGGAGCAGGGGGACAGGGCATGGCAGAGGACGGGACGGACAGAGATACAAGACATGATCGCAGCACCGACTCTGTCATGCACGGTGGGGAGGAACTAGCGACTACGCAACTCGCACTTCCCTGGGGAGGAGGGTAAGGAAGGCCGAGCTGGAAGGCGATGAACTACTCCAGCTGGCGTTCGTGGACACAGGGTCCAACGGAGTAGACCGACTGTGGTGTGACGGCGCCGGAGTCCAGCAAGCGAAAGGAATGCACCAGGGATGGAGGAGCGGGCGCGGACAGCTGCAGAGGAGGTTGCGGTGGTACCGTCACGAGTGGCATAGATGCGACAGGAGTAGCGACAGTCACGGCACTGGTGGCAAGGCGGTGCTCGCGCTAGCGATGCCTGGTGGCGATGACATGAGCCTCGTCAGTCCGGAGTGGACACGTGTACTACCCGTATCCTGACTGGCCACAGTTGTAGCAGACGAGGCTGGCGCTGCCTGATCTGCAAGTCTGCTGCTGAGGCCCTTTGCCCTTCTTGCCCTTCTTCTTCTTCTTCTTGCCAGAAGAGAGGGCGCCGGAAGATGCTGCTGTTGCTGGGGCGGCGACAGCCACTGAGGTAAATGCAGGAGAGGCGACGGCAAGAAAGGCGAGGGACTCCGTGCGATGGATGTGTGACTTTTGACAAGCCTCCTCGATGCGGAGGAAGGGCTCGTACGCCCAGGGTATTAGGGTACCCTGGGCAGCCATCGCGGTGAGAACGTCCTAGGAGTAGTGAACAAAGACATCAGATAAGGGGTCGGTGGCGCTGCGCTTGATGGTCAGGAGCATGGAAAGAGGGGGTGGTGCGGACTCTCCGAGGCGGCGTAGAAGGTCCTCTGCGTTCTGCCAATAGAAGGTGACCGTCTCGGTCTCCCCCATGCGGAGGGAGTTGAACTCCCTGAGCAGGCGGCTGGTCTCAACGTCACTAGACAGGCGATGAGGAAACGTGAGTACGTGCCAGGCTCCTGACGGGTCAGGGAGGATGCCAGTGGTGAGGTCGCCGAAGAAGGGCTCAAGGGTGAGGCGTGTGGCTGGAGGGGCAACATGGACGAGGGTGTGCATGGCGTGACCGGTGTCATAGACCTGGTCGGCCTGGGTGGAGTCGAAGGGCAGGACATAGTAAGGCCACAGGCCCTCGCCCTATGCCCAGATCCAGAAGCTGAGTTCCCTACTCCGGAACTGGCCGCCAGCCTGAAGCGGCGGCGGGGGAGTTTTGTAGTCCTTTGGTCTTCGGCTGGCAACCAGAGTGGGGCCTAGGTCTGACGTCACCGTCTGTTGTTGGCGCAGGGTGTGTTGTTGCGCCAAATATTGCGTGGCAAAGGAGACCGCAGGGCTCACGTATCCAGGAGGAACGAACGGTGCTTGCTGACGTTGGTACAGCTACTGTGGTGGCGGCTGCTGCTACTGCGGCGACGGCTACTGATGTGTTGTTCTTCTATGCCCCATGGCCACTGCTATGGGTTGACGGACAGGTTGGGCATGCACTGCTCCCTTGGAGTAAGTCCCCCAAACCTTGTTCGTGGTGCAAGTCCAAGCGAGACACCAGAAGTGTAGCGCAACGGATAGCATGTTGGAGTTAGGGACAACAGGTCCTGCGATCGAGCCTTGATGTGCGCAGGAGGTTTTTTGACCTTCTAGCACAGGGGAAGTTTCTTAGACATTTCTCCATGCATGAGGAGAGTGCGCCACTTGGCGGTCAGTGGATGCGCCAATTGGCGGACTGGTGAGGTGGTGTGGAGTGACCACCCCAAAAGTGTCACTACCCACACACCTTAGAAGCCAGGCCTAGGACTATATGTACCAGGCTCATTCCTCATTCTAATTACACAATCTGGCCTTAGATGCTCCTCACAGAGTTGTCCAACTAAGGAACAGTATAAAGAAGACACTGGTTGGTCTAAGCCCCAGGAGTTAGTCTTTGACTAGCACCTCGCGCGAAAGTGACCAAGTGTTAAGTGGACACAGTTGCTAGCAAGTGATTGCCTAGGAACTGCTCAGTGTGGAACCGTGATCCTGAGGGTGATATCTTCTCCTAGCTGAAATGCTAGGAGCGGACGGCAGGTGCTATTGTGTCGGCCCTGTTTTCTAGTCCGTT
>SZWC01003841.1:59166-69295 GCA_023375785.1 Penium margaritaceum | reverse complement strand
CTGATGGAGGTTCCAGAGGGGGTTGATGCGCCCGAGGGCAAGGTGTGCAGGCTGGTGAAGGCGCTCTATGGGCTAAAACAAGCGCCAAGACTTTGGTACCAAGAGATGGATACATTCATGGCCAAGGAGTCCTTCATGCACTGCGACAACGACCCTAGCATGTACGTGTATGAGAGCGACAAAGGGACTATGTTGGTCGCCTTGTACGTTGATGACCTGATTCTGTGCTCTTCTTCAACGCAGCTGCTGGACGATCTCAAGGGGCAGCTGAGTAGCAGGTTCAAGATGAAGGACATGGGTCCTCTTAACTTCTACCTTGGCATTGCCATCAAGCGTGACAGAGCCGCAGGTACCATCAGCCTGAACCAGACAAAGTACATCGACTCCATCCTCAAACGATACGACATGGCAGATTGCAAGCCTGCCAGCACACCCATGAGCTCAGAGTGCAAGCTCTCCACCTCCATGTCCCCATCCAACGAAGCGGAGAAAACTGACATGCTGGGCATCCCATATCAGTCTGCAGTGGGCAGTCTGATGTATGCCATGGTCGCCACCCGGCCAGATATAGCCCATGCTGTTGGGCAGGTGAGCCGGTTTGTGGCCAATCCTGGTCCACTACACTGGCAGGCTGTGAAGCGCATCATGCGCTACCTTAAGGGGACGCGACACGTGGGACTCCAGTTTGGAGGCATCGCTGGATCCGCGTCACTCCGTCTCATGTGCTACACCGACGCTGACTGGGGAGGCAATATCGACGACAGAAAATCCACCTCCGGCTTTGTGTGTATGCTAAATGGAGGTGCTGTCAGTTGGGCGAGTCGCAAGCAGGAGTGTGTCTCTCTGTCAACAGCTGAAGCTGAGTACATTGCATTGGCTGAGGTGTGTAGAGAGGTGCAGTGGCTTTGAAGCTTGCTCTCTGAGATGAAGGCACCACAGGCAACGGCAACAATCATCAAGATTGACAACATGAGCGCGATTGACATGTCCAAGAACCCAGTTCTGTCCAGGCGGACAAAGCACATCGAGATCCGCTACCACTATGCTCGGGACTTGGTCTACAAGCAAACAGTGGAGCTGGAGTATGTCGGCACCAAGCTGAACTGGGCTGACATGCTTACAAAGCCATTGGACAAGGATCTCCACCAGGCGGGCAGGCAAGGTATCGGCATGGTCAACGCAAGTGATGAAGAATGATGATGGAAACTGACGCAAGGTGCAAGGGAGAGATTTGTTGAATATGTTTGCCCCTTGTTCAGTCTTGTACGACGGATCAGGAATGCTCTGCCCCTTGTGGAGGTATGACCCCTGGATTTGTTGTAGGGTGACTCAACTATGCTCTGTCTCATGTGAGATATGACCTGTGAGTACACCATGTAGGTGAGTGGTTAACTTGGCCATTTTGTTGATTTGGCCAAGTGAGAGGTCATGAGCTCGATCCTGGCTCCATGCACATCTTGGTTGTTTTAGAAGCTTCCAAGAAAGAAAGTCCATTGCGTCTGGGAAGCAACATGGTTGATCAGTCACCTTGGCACAAGGATGCTTATGCGTCAAGCCCACAGCGCAAGTCTCTTGGTGATGTGGCAGGGTCAAGCCACTTCTTAGGAATGTGCTTTTGAGTTCTAGGACTGGACAGGCAGCTATAAAAGGACTTGTCTTGCATGCTGATCAATCAACCCTTGCTTGATGCTCTCTTGCGTATTGACGACTTGAGCTCTTCTTGAGATGTAATGCTAAGGCGTTAGTACTCTTGAAGGTGAAGTTTATGCGTGATTAAGTTTGGGGTGCACGACACATACCTGCAAAGGAAGAAGGTGTAAAAACCTTTGTGAGCTTTTTTGGTTTCGCGGCTTCTCTGCCGGAGGTGGTTAGCTCAGTAGCTAACATGTTCCACCTCTTTTTTTCTCTTTATGCTGCTGATGTCAGTAGTGACGTTAGCAGTGATGTCAGCATGGGATGGTTGACTTTAGATATTGCGTTATCTGTGGAGTTGTTTTTTGTTGATGACGTCAACAGTGACGTCAGGAATGACGTCAGCTGAACCATTGCTGATATCAGCATTGGCTGTTTAAAAGCCGTTGTTGTGTCAGTAGCAGGATGGCTGCTGGTGTTTCTACCACTGCTGCTACTGTTGCCGCTACTCCTGCTACTACTGTTGCTACTCCTGCTGCTACTGCTGTTGCTGTTGCTGGTCTGCTATTGTAGCTGCTACTAATGTTGCTATTGTTGCTCCTGCTGCTATTGCTATTATTGCGATTGCTACTGTAGCAGCCGCTACTCGTGGTGCTGCTGGGCTGCCGCGTATTGCTGTGACTGCTGTGGCTACTACAACGACCGTGATAGCAACAGCAGTTTCCTGTTCCTTTTTTCTGCTTGGTGGTCACAACGAGCTCGCTGCTCACTACGAGCGGCTCGTAGCGAGCAGCGAGCTCGCTGCTCACTCCCCATTGCTTGCTATGGGCTCTGAGCAACAAGCTCGCTGCTTGCAGATCGCTACTTGCTGCAGGCAGCGGGCTACGAGCAGCTGCAGCTGGAGCTACTACTGTTGCAAGCTAGAGCTATTGCTGGCGCTGGCTGTTTCTGGCTGCTCCTATAACTGTTGTTGCTGCCTGCTTCAGGCTGTTGCCAGCTGCTACTCACTGCTACTACTGTTGCACCCAGCTGCTGCTGTTGCTCGCTGCTGGCTATTGCTCGCTGCTGCTGCTGTTGCAGCCGGCTGCTGCTATTGCCCGCTACTGCTACGTACTGATGTTGCTACAAGCTACTACGAGCTGCTGATACTGCTCTCGGATGCTACTGCTTAGCACAGCTGCTGCTGGCTACTGCTACCACGGCTCGCTGCTATAGCAAGCTGCTGCCGCTGTTTCTACATGCAGCACGGTCACACCTGGTTGACATAGGTCGTCGTCGCGATGCGTGACGTCGTTGGCCGCTCACCTCCTCGCGTCATGCGTGAAGGTCCGTGCTGCCGGAAACTTTTGGCAGCATTTCCCCTGGCCCAGTTGCCATGGGGAAAATTCTAACGCTGCCACAAGGGTGGTCAATGCTGCCGGAAAGAATCCGACAGCATTTCTCCCGCACTGGAGCGTATGGGGGTCCACCGGCGTTGTCTAGCACCTGTACGCCAGTCTTCTGTTGCTGCTGCTACGCTCTGGTACTGATACCAAGCTGGAAATGCTAGGCAGCAGGTTGGGACAGCAGCGTTGTTGATGCAGCGTGCAGGCTTCCACACTCGTTGCTTAGTCTGCTACCCCCTCAGTCTACCGCTCTAGAGTCTAAGTCTGGATGCTCTGGGTTTGTTACTTAGAAACGCACGCGCTAGTGTTAGTGCCAGAAAGCAGCTGAAAAATCGAAGTAACTGATTAGGAATGAAGATTGAATAACAATGGGAGACCCCTCCAAGTTATAGCTCCCTCCCAGCTCTGTAGAGCTTGTCGCTCAGCTAACCAGCCAATCAGAAAATAGACCTAGACCTATTTTCTGGCATGCAGGGTTTTCTCCGTGAGCCCTGCCAGATAACCAACAGCCCAAAACTCGGATGTCGTCCGTTTTGCCTAAAAACTAGATCATACCATAATACCGACGCTGCAAACGCAGTCCTGCGGTCAGAAACAGCTAGAAAAGTAGCAGCAAAGAGTTATGGCTGCCCAAACCCAGGCAGTGCCTACGATAGTCCATGGTGGCAAACAGTGCCACAGAACATGAGACATGGACCCTAAGCAGAGCATGACGCTGCAGACGCAATGGTATAGTCAAATCCAGTGCTGGACGCATGTAGACAGCATCTGTGTTTGCAGTGACCACCGGCGGATCGACCGCCGACGAGGCCTGCCGATGGAGCTGAGCACTTTGTCGCAGGGAGGAGGCTCCAGCAAACTGTGTGTAGGCCTTAACGTGCGACGGCTCCACCGGACAACACTCCAGCAGCGTCGAGTCTCGCCATCAGTCATCTGTACACTGATGTACACAAGCCGGAAGGACACAACAGAGTGTAGGTAGCTTTGGTTGCTAAGGAAGCTAGCAAGTAAGCAAGCGACGGGGTGACACCATGGATCGGGGGCAAGCTCACGTAGAGTAGGAGTGAAAGAGAGACAAGTGAGCGAGTAACGAGTAAGCGAAGTGCTAATTGTCGGTTGACTGGGCCACCCATGCGAGTTACTCGATGTGGGGCCCGGACGCCACCCCAGGATCGAACCCGACCTTGGAGCGAACGAGCTCCAGGCGGTTTCTCACACGTCGGTGTAAACCGGACGTGTGGTCGCGAGGGATCAGCAATCCGGATCACTACGCTCAAAGCATGCAAGTGAGTAAGAATCCTGTCACATCACAAGCATGCACTCCTACAATTGTATCCCCCATTTTGGCATGTAGAGTCATCACTAAACTAAGGCTCGTTGTGAGGATGGCGTTGATGCTATGGCCATCACTTGGCAACTTGATAGTGTCACCACCACTGTGCGCCCCATGATGCGTCACAGTCTTGCACCAGAGAGCCTCAGTCGAGATCAATCACCTGCAGTGATGAGGTGTGTGTGTTTCTGTGCGTAGAGGCAAGAGGGCACTTGCGTGTGTCACAACCATAACCAACACAGAGCACAATGAGATATGCGAAAAAACCAACAGCATGGTCGAGACCCAGGCACTTGGTGGGATGCACCATTGTCACGAGGAGACCCTATGCTGTGGTATGCTTGTTCGGTGCTCGCTATGATTGGTTACCCGAGCCATCCTCCCCTGCCTTCGCTTAGACATTATTATGGTGACAATTTTGTCAGCCAGGGGGAGTGTTCGTGTGTGTGGCTGCCACCCGACACGAGGGACGGCTAGGAGAGCAGCGGTATAGGAGAGCGCGATGACATGATCCCTGATATGGACCTAAGAGGCATCAGCACGTCTGTAGGTGGTGGACCACCCACTTGGAGTTGACTGACGACTGCCCCAACGCTCTAGATGCTGTCTCAGATTGTATTTTGTTTTTCTGCAGCCTGTAGGATTTTATCGGTGGACTGGCCGTGGGCCTGATTTGCATTTTTTTTGCATAACGTGTCCATTGTTCGATGCCGGATGCATGCATGTGTCTAGTCATAGCGTCCTGCCCGAGAATCTACACGTTTAGGTTTAGACGGCGTAGCGTATTGATTTGTCTGCGTAGAGTTATGACCAAAGGAGTGTCTTTGGGCCGGTTTTAGGATAGAACTTGCACTGCTGCATGCGGCACCCGTGGTGCGCCGCGGAAGGTATTTATGCTGTGGACTTGTCATTTGTTAACTCTCTCTGCATGTGTTTAATTATGGAAGCACATTTGACGTTGTGTTCGTGTCGTCTAGCCAAACCCTTGTCGTTTCACGTTCGAACTGTGTTGAAGCCGTGAGCTGATTTAGCGCTGACGTCCAGCCTGTGGCAAGCGTGCTAGGAAGCTTCTTGGAATTTTCTCGTGTTTTGTCATAAGTGGTAATGAAAATATTGGAATCTTATGAGTCGACATGGTAGTTAAATCCAGAAATTTATTCTGCAGTGGAGGCTTCATCGTCAATGTTGCCTTCATCAGAGGGGATGTCAGCTACCATGGGGGCGCTGTCCTTAAGCGCAAACCCGACACCTCGGATGTTTGCACTTACCCTTCCACAGATATTGTTTCCTTCATAAAAGCTTGACGAGCAGGAGCAGGCTCGAGAGAGGACGCAAGGTTGTGCCTGTCACGTGCACCGCAGTTGATGCTTGCAAAGCGTCGTCGTACGGAGGTCCAGCCGTCAATGATATGCTCGTAAGCAAGGCACGTGTCCAAAAAGGTTTGTGTAGTAGTAAGGTCTCATTTGTCCAATCTGCTAGCGGGGTTAATTTTAGACCACGAGAAGGCGCTTGCGTACATCTGCTTTTATTAGATACCTGTGGCTTCGACGCCATTGTTGGCCGCATCGAACATCGCCATGGGTGTTAACTTGATTTCATGACAAGCTCGGGCCGCCATTCCAAGTCCATTTTGAGTTTCCCTGAGGTTATCGACAAATCATTTTTCTCGCACGATCGACCTATCGATATGAGAATCTCCAATTTCATGTTTAGTCGCAAGTTCGAATCCGTTGCGTAGCCGATGAAGCCCAGGGGCTCAGTGAAATCTCGTCATTGCTCCGGTCTGGAACAAGAATGTTCTATCCTGTCGCTTGGAGCACCTGTCCATTAGTATCGAGACATTGAACGTTTGCCACAGACAAGAACGATGTGAAACCAGTCTAAATGGGGCTGTAATGGGACCCTGAAGTTCCGACCTGCACATGAGTCAGCAGACATCGAATCGATGAACTTTTTGGAAGGCCAGCCATCTGAGTGCCGTTCGGCGGCTTTGACAGCTCAAGACTGACTTGGACGGGTGTTCGGGTGCTGCTGGCTACTTCGGGGTTCGCTTGTGCTGTCCGCGGTTGTTGTGGGAAATGCCTTAAGCCTCGTTGATCAAAACGGGCCCTTTACCAGAATCCGTAATACCCCATAGAGCCGTCGAACGGCCGGCCCTTCAGGACGGTCGTCGAACGTGAACCGGGCTCCTTCCGCAGTAGGTGGAAAAGCAGGGAATCACCTGCGTCAAGAGGAGAAGCTGCTGTCCCGTACGCCAAGTCCAGCCTTGGTACTGATGTGGACCAGCAGCTCTCTCGTCAGGTTCATCAACGTGCTGCGATCGGAAATCCCAACACAAGTTCATGCGAAGGAATCGGCGGCGAGTGACCATTCGGACAAAAGAAATAGACCATTTCGTTAGAGAATCCTCTACATAAAGTCCATATTCAAAAGACAGACACGGATAACATTCTCGGCAAAATTCGGCATCCTATTTCCACAACTGTCAAACTCATGAAAAGAGCAATGATGAATTGTAGTATAGGATGTAATACTTTCAAAACAATCATGATTTAATACATACAGAAAATAAATACAAATTTACATAAATCAGAAGGAAATAAAGGAAATAATAAATATGAACTAGAATATGACAGTCATTATTAGGCAAACAAAAAAAGAGAAACCGTGAAATCAATGTACTACTACCTAAATAAAATAAGAAAGCAAGAAAAAATTATAATGTAATTATTTGAAATATATTTTCTCTGTAACAAATACATGAAAAATGGAAAATTTAAGTTTAACGATTCCATAAATTCACCATTCATACCCTTTAGTTTCAATGTCAAATCGGGAAGAACGTCTAATTCCATTCCAAAAACATATTTAATCCTTTAATATTTCAACTTAAGTATTTAAAAAAACTACATCACAAATATTTTCATCTACAATATTTCATGTAAACTCACCAAGATGTTTTTAACAATGATCAGTTATTAAAATTTTCCACTAACAACATGAATGTTATTGATCTCACTCAATTACTATATCACGTTATTCTCGCCATGAAGCCTAAAAACATAGATTTCTTTAGAATATTATTCCCCAAAATTTGATTTTTTTCTAAATATTTATAATGTCATCCAAACATAGTTACTATTTGTAACAAATTTAACGAAACTCTTGGCCGACTAGGCCAAAACTGCACTGTTTGATTGTCTCTGACCCTCAAGCCATCCCATCTCACCGCCCACGGTCCCTAGTGACCCCACTCGAGCCGCGGGGCTCCTTCGACCTGTCGGCATAGCACTGCCACGCTACACTCCCCCCACTAGGAGTGAGAGCCGCCTTGACATATCGAGCAATCCCAACGTTGGATTCGAGCCATGGAGCTTTGATACCAATGTAATAGATTCGACGGAATCCTTGGCCGACTAGGCCAAAACCGCGGTGCTAAAAGGTCTCAAACCCTCAAGACATCCCGTCTCACCACCCTTAGTCCCAAGTGACCCCGCTCAAGCATCGTGGCTCCTTCAACTGGTCAGCGTGGCACTGGCCCACTACACTATTAATGAATACATATATCCATAAGGAATATTTTTTAATAAAGCTTGGCCCACATTTTTTTGGTTTGAAGTATTTCAACATGAGCATAATGTCACAAAAAAGTTCTTAGTAATTATTTGAAATCATTAATATAAATACCTGATGAATTCATTCATTTAAAAAGAATTTTAGATATTGTTTTCAGCATTACGTAAAGTATTACATCTTAGACCTTGTAATACATTTGATCTCCTTTTTTGCGAAACACAATGATGCCAAATGACGTGGAAAAATTAGAATAAAGGCAAGAACCCATTTTGATAGCGTATATAGAAGAAAGTTTTATCGTGTGATATGTTGCATGATTTTTGTTACGGTCGAAGAACATCAATGTCAAGACCCGTCATGAGAAATGTCACGTAATTGAAATGCTGATATAAAGGCCGCGATATTTGAATAGAATGTTTTCCAGGAGCACTACATGGTTCGCCTCGGAAAGGGGAACTTCTCACCTGCTTCGCATATGGTAAAAATCATCTACGAAACAGATTGAAAAATTGATGCGGATTCATGTTGATGATGCAAACGATTGGATGCACACACGATGTGGGTGTGGTTTGTTGGTTCACGGTTCAAGCAGTAACGTAGCCACTCCACAACCACAAAATATTTGTGACTTTATTCATTGTAACTATTTTTCAATGAGGCAAGTAAACCATAGTTTATTGTTCAACGGTTTCTTTATCATTTTGTGATCACCATGTCGTAGAGAGGCAGCTTCATGTATGGCGCCTTGACGACATGCCTCTCTGGATCATGGGGATACATCACAACATTGCAGATAGTTAATTGAAAATGGATTGGAATCTGCGTCAAAGGAAGGGTTGAAGTAGGTACCAAACACAATTTCATACATCATTGATTGCAAATTATTTCTAATGAGATATAATGGCTCATTTGTTTTCAATTTGCAACCTGTATTTGGATATGAATCTCATCACAAGAGCTAAAAAATGGGTTAGAAATAAGGTTTTAAACTCGGATATGATCCAAGTATGTTGTTTAGTGGTTCTTTTTATAATTCCCTCAACTTTAGGTTTCTGAACAATAGTTTTGTACTCAAGACATATGATTGCAAATTTTGGTGGATTGCAACCCTTAAGGAAGGTTATGGAGGGGAGAGGATCATTGGTGAGAGTATTTAGGTTGGGAAGGTTTAGGATGTGCTAAGGGGGATGAAGGGTGGGAGGAGGATGAAACGATATGTTCTTTTGCTCTTCATGATTAATCAAGGACTTTTACTTGGATATCTGTAGAATAATATGGTATGAATTTTTTGAAGGATGTTGACGGTTTTATTTTTATAAAATTCAAGGGAAATTTTCCATTTACTTAAGCTTGCTTCTAGATATGATATACCACTTTTGTCAACCATCTTCACAAAATGAAGCGCATCACAAGATTAAAATAATGTTCACAGTGCTATTGATATCGATATTGACGTCCATTTTATCCCTCTGTTTTCGTTCTTGTGGTGTTTTTAGGCTGGTGCCTTTGTGCCCTTGATTATGTGGAACATTGTAAGGCAAGAAAAACTTGCGTAATTGGTGGCAAATGTTAATTGAAAGTAAGTGTGTGTTCAGTGAGGATTATTGCGCTGATTTGTTGTTACTTGCTGGATTACTGAAAGACGGCCTAGCCAATAAAGTGACCAAAAGCTCCGCTGCAGCATCCCCCCGAGTCTAGGCGAATCTGCCACCAAGTTTCATGTCAAAGGGAAACAAAACAGATTTTTGATTGCCCCTCCTGATGTGTGCTCTCTGCTGTCGGCCGCTGGACGCCGACGGCGACAGCTGCGTCTCTTTCTCTCTCTCGCTCTCTCTCTCCGTCGATCTGTCGTTCCGTCGTGTCTCGTCCAGCTGAGGCTGCGGCGGCTTCTCGACCCTTGCTCTGGCGCCAACTTTGCCTCACACCTCAGCAGCAGCCTCCCGCTGCTGCCTCCGCTCTCACGGCGAACCAGCCTCACGCTTGCGTGCCTCTCTCGTCGATGAAACGAAATCGACGGCTAGGAAGCCCCCGTTATCCGAAAGGCGCTCGACAGAAAGCGACTCTCTCGCAAGCAGGGATCTTCCAGCAAGCCCCGCCATCCGCACTTTTTGGGCCGCCGCCCCAACCACAGCCACGGTCGGCAGGCCCTATGTGGTCCGCAGCAGCAGCAGTAGCAGTAGCTGCTGGCGCTGCAGACCCGTGG
>SZWC01003841.1:0-29371 GCA_023375785.1 Penium margaritaceum | reverse complement strand
CCTCCGCCCGCTGCCAGTAGGCAGTGACCGTCTCGGTCTCCCCCATGTGCAGGGAGTTGAACTCCCGGAGCAGACGGCTGATCTCAGCGTTGCTGGACAGGCGATGGGGCCTGGTGAGGACGTGCCATGTGGCTGTAGGGTCTGGGATGTCGCCAGAGGTGAAGTCGCCGAGGAAGGGCTCTAGGGCCAGGCGGGAAGCTGGAGGGGCGACTGGGACGAGGGCACGGACGGTGCGACCAGCGTCATACAGCTGGTCGGCCTGGGTGGAGTCATAAGGGAGGGTGTAGTATGCCCACAGGCCCTCACCTTGTGCCCAGATTTGGAAGCTGAGCTCCCAGCTCCGGAACTGCTCGCCGGCCTGAAGCGGCGGCGGCGGCGGCGTCTCAAAGTCCTTCTGCCTGCGGCCGGCGCCCAGAGTGGGGCCAAGGATGGAGGTCACTGTCTGCCGCTGGCGCTGAGTCTGCTGCTGTGCCAGGTAGTACATGGCAGCAAATACAGCTGGGCTGGCGTGCCCTGGAGGGTTGAACGACGGCGACACACTGGTGGCAGTCTGGGAGGCTATTGGCTGTAGCGCTACAAGCTGCTGCGTCAAGGCGGTGAGCTGTTGCTGAAGAGCAACGAGGGGGTCAAGGTTGCCGCCAATGACACCAGTGGACTACTGCTGCTGCTGTTGCAGTCGTTGTAAGAAAGGGGGACTAGGGGTCCCCCGAGCAGAGGAGCACCCCTCCCCACCGGGGCTACCAGCCATGGTTTGGTGTCCCTTGTTTTTTTTTTCCTTTTTTTGTCTTTGTATTGCTGATGTCAGCAGTGGTTTGGGGCGGTGGGAATTCTTCCCACCCCTTTGGTTGTCTTTCCCCTTCCCTTTCTCACCTTTTTTTTGTCGATGACGTCAGCAGTGACGTCAGCAGAGGGATGCTAATGTCAGCAGCGGCGGTTGTTGGGGCCACTGCTGCTGAAGTTGTTGCCGCTGTTGTTGTTGCTGCTGCAGCCGCAATAGCTGCTGTTGCTGCTGCTGCTACTGCTGCTGCAGCAGCTATTGGTGCCACTGCCACTGCGACTGCTGCTGCTGCTGATGCAGGTGTTGCTGTCGC
This sequence comes from Penium margaritaceum, assembly GCA_023375785.1. Classification (NCBI taxonomy): domain Eukaryota; kingdom Viridiplantae; phylum Streptophyta; class Zygnematophyceae; order Desmidiales; family Peniaceae; genus Penium; species Penium margaritaceum. Next base: position 28,280 of record SZWC01003841.1, on the reverse strand, counting down.
CGCTGCTGGTGCTGCTGCTGCTGTTGCTGCAGCTGCTGCTGCTATTGCTACAACTGTTGCTGCTGCTGCTACGGCTGCGGCTGCTGCTGCTGCTGTTGCTGCGGCTGTAGTTGCAGCAGCAGCTGCTGCTGCTGTGAGCTGCTGCGGCTGCCGTGGCTGCTGCAGCCCACTGCTGCTGCTGCACGCTACTGCAGCTGTTGCGTGTTGCAGCTGCTGCTCGCTGCTGCTGTGGGCTGCTCCTGCGGGCTACGGGGTGGGGGATTTTTTTTCTTCCTCCTCGTTTTTTTTCCTGTTTTTCCTGTCATCGCGGGCAGCCGCCCGCTGTCTGCTGCGAGCAGCGGGCTGCTGCTTACTCGCAGCAGCGAGCTGCTGCTCGCTGGCAGCAGTGAGCTGCTGCTCACTACGCGCTCACTGCGGGCTGCGAGCAGTAGCAGCCGCGGCTGGCTGCTGCCAGCAACTGCTCGCTGCTAGTACTGCTACAGCTAGCTACTCCTGCGGCTCGCTTCTGCGGTTGCTACAGCCCGCTGCTGCTACTGCTGCACGTTGCTGCAGCTGCTGCTACACGCTGCTGCAGCTGTTGCGTGCTGTGGCTGCTGCTTGCTGCTGCTGCGCACTGCTGTTGCTGTTGCTGCTGCGAGCTACTGCTGCAGGCTATTGCTGCTGCGGGCTGCTGCGAGCTGCTGCTTCTGCCTGCTGCTGCTGCTGCACGTAGCTGATGCTGGCTGCTGCTGCCACTGCTCGATGCTGTTGCCTGTAGCAGCCGCTGCTGCAGGTTGCTGCTGCTGCGTGCTGGTGCCAGTCACTGCACCTGGGTGACGTTGCAGTGTGCATCGTCGCCCGCAGGTGTCGGACGCAGCCTGCCGCTCACCTCCTCGCGTCACGCGTGGGGGTCAGTGCTGCCGAAAAAATTTCGGCAGCATTTCCCCTGGCCCAGTGACCGTGGGAAAAAATCTGACGCCGCCACCAGGCGGGTCAATGCTGCCAGGAAAAATCCAGCAGCATTTCCCTTGCACTGGCGCGTATGGGGGTCCGCAGGCGTTGTCTGACACCTGTTCGCCAGTCTTCTGTTGCTGCTGCTACGCTCTGGCTCTGATACCAAGCTGGAAAACCTAGGCAGCAGGTTGGGGCAGCAGCATTGTTGATGCAACGTGCGGGCTTCCACGCTCGTTGCTTAAGTCAGCTACCCCCTCAGTCTGCTGCTCTAGAGTCTAAGTCTGGAAGCTCTTGGTTTGTTACTCAGAAACACGCGTGCCAATGTTAGCGCCAGAAAGCAGCTGAAAACCGTAAGTGACTGATTAGGAATAAAGAATGAGCAACAATGGGAGACCCCTCCAAGTTCTAGCTCCCCCCAACTAGTGTAGAACTTGTTACTCAGCGAACCAGCCAATCAGAAAATAGTCCTAGACCTATTTTCTGGCAGGCAGGGTTTTCTCGGTGAGCCCTGCCAAACGCCCTACAGCCCAAAACCCGGGCGTTGTCCGTTTTGCCTGAAAACTGGACCATACCATAATACCAACGCTGCAAACGCAGTCGTGCGGTCAGAATCAGTTAGAAAAATAGTAGCAAAGAGTTATGGCTGCCCGAACCTGGGCAATGCCTACGACAGTCAGTGACGCCAAGTAGGGCCACACAGCAGGAGACATGGACCCTAGGCATAGCATGACGATGCAGACGCAATGCCACAGCCAGAAACAAAGCTGAGTGCATGGAAACAGCATCTGCAGTGGCAGTGACCACCGACGGCCCGACCGCCGCGGAGGCCTGCTGATGGAGCTGAGCGCATTGCCGTAGGGAGGAGGCTTCAGCGAACGGTGCATGGGCCTCAGCGCGCGTTGGCTCTATCGCGCGACACTCCAGCAGCGTCGAGTCTCGGCGTCAGTCATCTGCACACCGATGTACACAAGCCAGGATGAAACAACAGAGTACAATGAGAGATGCGCGAAAAAAAACAGTGATAAGCCATGTGATGGCTAAAACATGAGAGATAGATTGAGATATGCATGCACCACATACGCTCGTGGTCGATGTGGTTTGTGATTCTTGCACCTTGAATGCAATGCTTGTTGTCTCGTTATTGCCCGGGTTGCTGATCTTGCGGGGCCACACACTCAGTCGCTATGAGGTGTGAGAAACCACGGCGGCCTTTTGGCCGACCGGTTTGGTTCGACCCCGGGGTGGCGATTGGGCCCCACTTCGAACTCTTCGAGTGGGTGGCCCAGTCAACCGCAGCTAAGCGGTCACTGGCTTGTTACTCTCGGTACTCTCTCTCGCTACTCAACTAGTCATGTTTTTCACCAGTCTCTTGTTCCGCCATGACTGTGGTTGCTGTAAGAGTTGAGTCAGCACAGTAGTGAGGGTATGTCGGCACTCTGCCGCTGCCTACTGGTATCAGAGCTGAAGGGAGAGAAACCTCAATTCAAATGATACACGGTGGACTGTGGTCCGTCGCCCGCAACATCCACGGTTGCTCAATCTCGGATGCACGTGACACCTGTGCCCGTCAAGTGCCTCCTGTCTCCGCTCTTCTGTCCAGCAGCCTCCTGTTGCAGCTGACTCGTCCCTCGGCACCAGAACCTAGCTGCCTTGCTGCTCGGCGCTGTCCCTACCACTGCACTCTCGCAACGGCCAGCCGCACTCCCGCAGCTGTAGGTTAGCAGTTTGTTGCTTCAGGCTTCTCAGTGAGCAGCTACGCAATGCTGCTGGTAGGCGGTCTCACAGAGGTGCTGATTCCCACATATCCCAACAGATGCTCTTCCTCAGGTCTACTGTGTCTTGAACAAATCCGGAGCCCAGCAGGCCCTTGTGTCCTTCACCTTCTTCCTCTTTCTCTTGAGCAACAGCAGCCGCATCTTTGGCCTCGTCTGCAATCTTGCAGCACTGTTCTTTGTGCTTCTAGGTTTTCAGCATCTCAGCAGCACTACGGTGCTCCTGACTGCAGTCTCACAACTCTCTTGCCACGCCTGATCATCTCTCAACAGCCCCGCAGGTCCTCAGATTCTATGCCTTGCAATCCTCTTTTCTCTCGTCTGAGATAACAGCAGCATCATCGGCCGCCTCTGCGGCCTTAATTGCACCCCGCACCCTAGGGGTGCGGGGTGCTGACACTGCACCCCGCACCCCTGCCAACCGTGTCGGCGCCTATACTCTCATCAAGCGCCACACGACTGTCACTGGGCATGCCGCACAGAGTGTCCTCACTGTGCAGTTCAACATGCTCTCCATGCGTGTAGACGAGACTATGGATGCCTACTGGACCCGCAACCTTCGTCTCTTGAAGTATCTTGGTAAGGCAGGTCCTGGCCAACTACCTGCTGTCCTCTCCATTGTGAATGGAGAGGACAGCAGGTAGCTGGTAGTTTCCATTCCTAAACTCTCTGACATATTCAGAGAGGTGAAGGCCTCTGAGCTTGAGAGGCTTGCAGCGGAGCCAGTTCCTGCTGACTCTCCACCAGGGATTGGAGCCCTTTGGGAATTCACATCCCAACGCCTTACTGATTGGTGGAGTGTGCTCCAAAACAAACGGATTCATCGTACAGCAGTTGCTGCTGCCACCACTGCACTGCCCTCCACATCATCCTTCTCTACCTCCTCCTCCTCCTCTCCATCTACCTTGGCCACAACTCTACTCAGCCAAGGTGGGGGGGGGCATGGTCGGGGCCCGGGGCAAGGGCAGCAGCGACTCGGGCAGCCAAGGCGGCCGTGGCAAATCCAAGGGCTCTAACAGCACCCCCAGCACCGTCACGTGCTGGAACTGGGGCTCAGTCGGCCACTCAGCACCCAAGTGTCCATCAACACCAGACAACGATCGCCTGGCCTCTGCCATGCGTGCGCACTGGACGCGCTCCTCGAGTGGCTCTGGTGGCACCACTCGCACGTCCCCATCTGCTCCTTCCTCATCTACACCTTCTAGCAGGGCGGCACCCGTTGTCAACGACGCTATCGTGTACAACACCGCTGCTTCTCCACCCCTTCTCCCTTATCCCTGGGGTTGGCCCCCAGGGTATGGTGGAGCCATCTTCTACAGCCCACCATCCGGTGCCTACTCTCCACCCAGCTGGGCGTCTCCATCTTATCCCCCATCCTCTGCGGTGGTGATCACTCCGGACCCTCATGACGACGAGCGCCAGTTGGACGCAACATTGTCTCATGCTGTACATCAGTGCCACCTTCGTGATCAGGGAGGTGAGAGTGAAGGCTCTGTGTCGGAGCCTCTTGCGTGTGTTGCTGATGGAGCATTACGTGGTTGTTCGTCCGGTCATGTTCTCGGTTGCCCGCCCCCCAGTGTCTCGTGGATTGAAGAGTGGCAGTCTGTACGTTTGCCTCGTTGCCTTGCAGCCTGTGATCAGCACTTCTCTCGTCATGCAGCTCTTGCCGTAGTGAGTCGCGTTCCCTCCACTATTCGTGCGTCGGGTGGCTTCTGGATCCTTGATTCAGGTGCCACCCATCACATGACCCCGTCGCGCATGTCCTTTGTATCCCTTGGTCCTGTTGGCTCTGTCCGCTTTGTTCGCACTGGCTCCGGCCAACTGCTCCCAGTCCAAGGGGTTGGTGTTGTACGCTTCGTTGGCCTAGGGGGTGAACTGTTCTTGCCAGATTTCCTGTACGTTCCATCGCTCAAGCTGAGTCTGCTCTCTGTCACGACACTCGACGATCAGGGCATGGACTTCTCGTCCAGTCACGGCATTGCCTTTGTTTCTCACTGCACGTCCGATCGCATTCTCTTGCAAGGCACACGCCGTGATTGTCTGTTCCGCATTCCTACATTTGCACCATCTCCTGCCACTGCTGCCCATGTACATGTCGCACGCTCTCTCTCACCCGCTCATGCACAACTGCTACACCGCTGCCTGTGCCACATCCATACCGCAGTCATTGACAGCCTGCTTTGACTTCTCCCCGCTAATGGCCTTGACACTGCCACATTTTTGGCTCCCTGCCCCCCTGACTGTCTTGACTGTGCTCAGGGCAAGATGCATCGGTCCCCATTCAGCACCTCAGAGTCTTGCACTTCTCACCCTCTTGACTTATTACACGCTGATGTCATGAGTCCCCTCTCTCATGGCTCTCTTGGAGGTGTTGGACGCTACGTACTTTGTCTCACAGATGACTTTTCTTGCATGCGTTGGGTCTTTGCTCTCAAACAAAAGAGTGACGTTTGCTCCACCCTTCAGTCCTGGCTTCCTCAGGCTGAAGTCGCCTGTGGTCGTTGTCTTTGTGTCTTTCGTTGTGACCGTGGCGGTGAATTCATTGGTCCTACCTCTCATTTCCTGTCCTCTCGTGGTGTGACTGTCGAAACCACTGCTCCCTACACACCCCAACAAAACGGTGTTTCTGAGCGATGGAACCGGACGCTTGCTGATGGAGTTCGCACTCTCCTCACTGCCTCAGACCTTCCACCCATGTTCTCGTTTGAAGCCATGTCATACATGACGTGGGTCTGGAACCGTGTCCCGCATTGTCCCCTCCCACACCATGTCACTCCATTTGAACGCTGGTTCGGTCGTCGTGTAGAACTCCGTCTCGCTCGTGTCTGGGGTTGTGTCGCCGCCGTGTGGCTTCCCGAGGACCTTTGTGACAGCAAACTTAGTCCTCGTGCTCGCTTGTGCACCTTTCTTGGGGTCTCCGCCATGTCCAAAGCCTGGCGCTTCAGGGACTCTGATCGTGCACGCGTTGTGGAGTCTCGTGATGCCCTCTTTTTTTAGGACGTCTTTCCTCAATACCTGTCCCATGTCGCTCCACCCTCTTCCTTGTCCTCGCTTCGTTGTCTTGGAGGGGGGTGGTTCTCTTCTAGCCTCCGTTCTCGCCGACCCTTCCCCTGTTGCCACGGCACCTTCCACTTCAGACCCACCTGATGTGTCCCTTTCTGACACTCTCAGCACTCCGCCTCCATCCTCTGATCCTTCTACAACGTCCTCCCCTTCTTTTTCCTCTCAGTCGGAGTCGGTGTCTCTCAGCGATCCAGTGTCTGCTGATGCCATGGCACAGTCATCTCCTGACACTGTGTCTGAGTCGTCTCCACAGCCCGTCATTCTCTCGTCACATGTGGTCTCTGGTGAGACAGTCCCATCTCCTGTCACAGATGCACTCCCGGCCGTATCTGAGCCCTACACTCGTGGGGGGCGGCTGCGCCCACTTCCACAGCACTTGGCCACACGGTCTGCTCAGCCCTCTCAGCGTCGCACTCGCTCTAGTGTCCCTCCCACTGCAACTGACTCCACTGCCAGACCAACTGGCCTCCATGCACTGGGTCTTGCGGTGAGCGTGGTCCACCCCAGCTCTGCAGTGGGCTATGCACTGGTCGCTCATGAGTTCCATAGTGCGTTGGATGCCTCAGTCGCCAGCTATGTCGCCGCATGCTTTGCGGCCAATGATCTTCCCTCGCTTCCTGTTGAGCCCACTATAGTGCGTCAGGTAAGAGAGGCAGCTGATGCAGACCTCTGGGAAAAGGCCATGCAGGAGGAGCTCACAACCCTGAATGAGCATGAGGTCTTCGAGCTTGTTGACCTCCCCCCTGGCCAAAAGGCAGTTTCAGTACGCTAGGTGCTTCGACATAAGTTGAAGCCTGATGGGACTGTCGACAGGTACAAGGCACGACTCAATGCCAAGGGATTTCCCAGATCCCTGGCGTCAATTTTGATGAGACGTTTGCACCTGTGGGACGTTACACCACAGCTCAAGCTCTCTTGAGCCTGGTCGCCCAGCACGACTGGGAGTTGGAATAGATGGACGTCAACAATGCATTCTTGCATGGACGCCTTGATGAGGAGATCTACATGGTGCAGCCTCTAGGGTTCACGGATAGCACGAACAAGGTCTGGCGGTTCCGTAAAGCCCTATACGGGCTCAAGCAGTCCCCTCGCTGCTGGAACCTGGAGATCTCGACCACCCTTGAGAAGGGTGGCTACCGCCGGAGCACAGTTGACCCTGTGCTCTTTCTGAGTGCACCGTCGCAGCCCTTGGTTGCGGTCTTGGTCTACGTGGATGACCTCCTTATTGCGTCGCCCAGTCCCTCTGTAGTCCAGTCTGTGAAAAACCTTTTGCAGCTCACCTACAAAATGAAAGACTTGGGTCCTGCTCAGGTGTTCCTGGGGATGGAGCTTGAGCGGGACCGTCAAGGCCAGACAGTGCATGTCCATCAGGCTGCCTACATTCGCAGCCTGAGGGATCGTTTCTCATCCATGCTTGCTGACACCCCCACTGCGTCGACACCTATGACACGAGCTTGACAGCGTCTTCTGAAGTCACTCGACGTGGCTCAGCTGGGGGAGACTGTCGATGTCATCGATTACCTCAGTGTGATTGGGTCTCTCATGTACCTCGCCACCACCACTAGAGCGGATGTGGCCTTTGCAGTCAACTTCCTGGCTCAGTTTTCTCAGTAACCTCGACAGAAGCACCTCGAGGCTGCACTGCGTGTCGTTCGCTATGCACTTTCCACTGCGCGTATGGGACTGTGCTACAGATCACAACCCTCTGTGGTGATTGATGGCTACACTGACAATGATTGGGCCCACGATGCAGATGCTCGTAGTCGCACCGGTTACATCTTTCTCGTGGGTGGAACCGCCATCTCGTGGAAAAGTAGTAAGCAAGGTTGTGTTGCGCGTAGCTCAGTTGAGGCTGAGTACGTTGCTCTTGGCGCAGGTACGTGTGAGAGTGTCTGGCTTTCTCGCTTGCTGCAGCAGATGCGCGTGCCCATCCACTACATCACGTTGCACTGCAAAAATCAGAGCACCAAGGCAATTGCTGAGCATGATGGCATGCATCATTCACGCACAAAACACATCAACATTGAGCACCACTTTGTACGTGAGCGCATTGCCGCATGAGAGGTCCAGGTCGTCTGGGTCGACACACGTTAGCAACGTGCAGACTTTTTGACCAAAGCTTTGAGCAGTGGAATGTTCAAGGCAGCTGTGCATGCAGTCGGCTTGTTGCGTACACGCAATGCGCCTGGCTGAAATGACACCCTTTGTCTGTCTCTCGTACTGTGCTCCTTCGTGTGATGTATGGGCTGTACGTCTGTGGGTCATGGGGGAGTGTTAGTTTGTCTGTCGAACACACAAGTGACCTCTTGACTTCCTCCATTCACATACACACACACACACACACACACACACACACACACACACACAAACACACACACACACACACACCATTCCTGTAGGAGACTGAGCATGACAGAAGCCATGGAGCCGTGCATCACTGTTCCTCTGCCGGGTGCAAGATCATTGGGCTCGACCATGCTCAGCTCTGATGGAGTTGACATCTTACTGCTTCAAACATTTGGTGATAAGCCATGTGATGGCTAAAACATGAGAGATACATTGAGATATGCATGCACCACATACGCTCATGGTCGATGTGGTTTGTGATTCTTGCACCTTGCATGCAATGCTTGTTGTCTTGTTATTGCCCAGGTTGCTGATCCTGCGGGGCCACACACTCAGTCGCTATGAGGTGTGAGAAACCACGGTGGCCTTTTGGCCGACCGGTTTGGTTCGACCCCGGGATGGCGATTGGGCCCCACTTCGAACTCTTCGAGTGGGTGGCCCATTCAACCGCGGCTAAGAGGTCACTGGGTTGTTACTCTCGGTACTCTCTCTCGCGACTTAACTAGTCACGTTTTTCACCAGTCTCTTGTTCCGCCATGACTGTGGTTGCTATAAGAGTTGAGTCAGCACAATAGTGAGGGTATGTCGGCACTCTGCCGCTGCCTACTCTCCCCCCCTTTTGGTTTTCTACCCCATCGCTGTGCATCAGCATGCTAACCACATGTATTAACCCGGATATGCAAGACACTACCATTAAGTTATTAAAGTAAATGTAAACAGCCAGCATGGACATCAATGGTGCTCAAGTGACGCTCGTGTCTCAGCAACTACCTACACGCCTATTGGTGTGTGAGTTGTGACCTCTGGACTTGTCGTCACAACTCGTCGGTATGCCAAGAAACTCAACGGCTACTTTGGCAGCATCGGTACGAGGCGGCACACACTCACGGGCTCTCCAGGGTTCTCCCGGTGACCACCGCCCGAAGTCCTTTTTCTCAGTGGCAACATCCTTGCATGTTCATGATGCAACCGCATGGAGTTTCTGTTTCTACATGTGATGTTGGTTTTGGCGCATCTCTCATTGTGCTCTGTTGTGTCCTCCCACCTTGTGTACATCGGTGTGCAGATGACTGACGGCGAGACTTGATGCTGCTTGAGTGTCATCCGGTGGAGCCGACGCACGCTCAAGCCTACTCGCAGTTCGCTGGAGCCTCCTCCCTCCGGCGACATGCTCAGCTCCATCGGCAGGCCTCCTCTGCGGTCGGGCCGCCGGCGGTCATTGCCCCCGCAGATGCTTTCTGCATGCGTCCAGTGCTGGATCTGAGTGTACCATTGCGTCTGCAGCTTCATGCTTGGCCTAGGGTCCATGTCTCATGTTGCTGGCACTGTTTGGCATCATGGACCATCGTAGGCACTGCCTGGGTACCGGCAGCCATAACTCTTTGCTGCCATTTTTGCAGCTGTTTCTGACCCACGAATGTGTTTGCAGCGTCGGTATTATGGCATGGTCCAGTTTCCAGGCGAAACGGACGACGCCCGGGTTTTGGGCTGTCTGTCGTCTGGCAGGGCTCACCGAGAAAACCCTGCCTGCCAAAAAATAGGTCTAGGTCTATTTTATGATTCGCTGGTTAGCTGAGTAACAAGCTCTACAGAGCTACGGGGGAGCTAGAACTTGGGGGGGTTTCCCATTGTTGTTCATTCTTCATTCCTAGTCAGTCACTTTCAGTTTTCAAATGCTGGCTCAAACACTGGCACGCGCGTTTTCTGAGTAACAAACCCAGAGCATCCAGACTTGGACTCTAGAGCGGCAGACTGAGGGGGCCACAGACTTTAGCAACGAGCGTGGAAGCCCACACGCTGCATCAACAATGCTGCTACCCAAACCTGCTGCTCACCTTTTCCATTTTGGTATCAGAGCCAGAGCGCAGCAGCAGCAGCAGCAGCAGACTGGCTTACAGGTGCCAGAAAACGCTGGCCGACCCCCATACGCGCCATTGTAGGGGAAATGCTGCCGGATTTTTTCCGGCAGCATTGACCCGCCTGGTGGTTGCGTCAGATTTTTTCCCACGGCCACTGGGCCTGGGGAAATGCTGCCGGATTTTTCCAGCAGCACTGAACGCCACGCGTGACGCGAGGAGGTGAGCGGCAGGCTGCGTCCGACACTTCCGGGCGACGACGCACATGGCAATGTCACCCAGGTGCAGTGACTGGTAGCATCGAGCAGCAACAGCAGCCTACAGTAGCAGCAATGGCAGGCAATAGCAGCAAGCAGTGGTAGCTGCAGCCAGCAAGAGCTGCATGCAGCAGCAGCCGTCGACAGCTGCAACAGCAACAGCCCGTAGCAGCAAGCAATAGCGGTGGCCAGCAGCAGCAGCTCGCAGCAGTAGCAGTAGCGGTAGCGAGTTGCAGTAGTATCAGGGAGCAACAACAGGCGGTTATAGTAGCAGCAGCAGCGAGCAGCAGCCAGCAGCAGCCAACAGCGGCTGTAGCTGCTCGCAGCCCACATCTCGCCGTGAGCGACGGGCTGCAAGCAGCGAGCCCACTGCTCGCAACGAGCAGCGGACTACCGACAGTGAGCAGCGAGCTCGCTGCTCGCAGCCTGGTGCCCACAGCGAGCAACAAAGCTCGTTGTGACAGACGAAAAACACAAAAATGGAAAACAATCCCCACCCCACCAGGAAATTTGTCGCGGCTATAGCAGCCGCCATAGCCGTTGCAACAGCCACAGTATCCGCAACAGCACGCAACAGCAGCAACAGCAGTAGCAGTTGCTACTACAACAGCACTCGCAATAACTACAACAGCAGTAGCAGCAACAACATCAGCAGCAACAGTAGCAACAGTAGCTGTAGCAGTAGCAGCAATAGCAGCACTAGCAGCAATAGCATCACTAGCAGCACCAACAACAGCAGCCACATCAGTAGCATTAGTAGTAGTAGCAGCAGCGGCAGCAGCAGTAGCAACAACAACAACAACAACAACAACAGCTTCCCAGCTGCGCTGCAACGGCTGCTACTGACGTCAGTAGTCGTCCATTGACGTTTCTGCTGACGTCACTGTTGACATCATCAACACAAAAAAAGGGAGAAGTGGGAGAAGAAACTCTACAACAGCAGTCCTGCAGATAACGCACCAGCAGCTGCTGACATCAAAAGCACAAAAAAAAACAAACGGGCCACAAAACCCACCATGGCTAATAGCCCCAGTGGGGAGGGGTCCTCCTCTCTTGGAGGGACCCCCTGCCCCCCATTCTTGCAACAGCTGTTGTAGCAGCAGCAGCAACAGCAGCAGCAACATCAGCAGCAACAGCAGTAGTAGCAGCAGTAGAAGTAGCAGCACCAACAGCAGTACATAGGCTTCGTCGCCGGCGCCTCCGACTCCCTGGCTACCATTTAGCAACAGCTCGCCGCCTTGACGCAGTAGCTAGTAGCACTACAGCCATTGGCCTCACAGACTCATACCAGTTTCCCACCGGCTTTCATTCCTCATGGGCACGCCAGCCCCGTTGTTTCTGCTACCACACATTACCTGGCACAACAACAGACTCAGCACCAGTGGCAGATAGTGACCTCCGTCCTTGGCCCCACTCTGGGCGCCGGCCGTAGGCAAAAGGAATTTGAGACGCCGCCCTCGCCGCTTCAGGCCGAAGAGTGGTTCCAGAGCTGGGAACTTAGATTCCGCATCTGGGCGGAAGGTGAGGGCTTGTGGACATACTACACCCTTCCGTATGACTCCATCTAGGCCAACCAGCTGTATGATACTGGTCGCGCCGTACGTGCCCTCGTCCACGTCGCTCCTCCGGGTTCCCACCTAGCCCTAGAGCCCTTTCTCGACGAATTCACCGCTGGCGGGATCCCAGACCCTGCAGCTGCATGGCACGTCCTCACTCATCTCCATCGCCTATCCAGCGAGGCTGAGACCAGCCGTCTTTTGCGGGAGTTAAACTCCCTGCACATGGGGAAGACCAAGACAGTCACCGCTTACTGGCAGCGGGCTGAGGACATCCTCCGTCGCCTAGGCACCTCTGCTCCACCCCCTCTGGCCGCGCTCTTCACTATCAAGCGTGGTGCGAACGACGCGTACGTGAACGTCTTCATTCACTTCTCCCATGATATCCTCTCCACCATGGCGCCCCAGGGTACCCTCATGCCCTGAGCATACGAGCTCTTCCTTAGGATTGAGGAAGCTCGTATGGAGTCCCGCCTCGAGCGCATAGAGGTCCTCGCCTCCCCTGCCGTCATTTTTGTGGCCGTTGCTTCCCCCGTAGCAGCTACCTCCACAAGCTCCTTGTCGCCGGGGAAGAAGAAGCGCCAGGGTAAGAAGAACAAGGGTCAGCAGCAGTAACAGTAGTAGCAGTCGTCTGGGTCCAGCAGTGGTGGCTCGGTCTGCCACAACTGTGGCCAGCCAGGGTACGGGTGGTACACGTGCCCGCTACCGATGGACGAGGCGCGCGTCATCACCACCATGCATTGCCAGCGGGAGCGCCGTCTCGCCTCTTCTACCGTAGCTGTCGCTGGCCCTGACACCTCGATCCCGTTCAACAGCTCCAGTCCTACGACAGCCACACCGGTCCCTCCGACACCAGCTCTGCAGCAGCGTCATCCGTAGTCGTCGGTACCTCCGTTCCCTTCACCGGTGTAGTCCTCATCCTATCCAGGCTCAGTCGCTGTCACTCCGTACTCAGTCTACACTCTCGGGCCGTCCACGCGTGAGCGTCAGTTGGAACAATTCATTGTGCTCCAGCTCGGTCTGCCTCGCCCTCCCTCCCAGAGAAGTACGAGCTGCGTCACCTCCTGCTCGTCCCCCTTGCCCTGCATGATTGAGATTGAGCTGCGGTCGTCTCCTACGTCCTCGTCTGTCTCGCCGTCTTCCGTGATCTCCTCAGGCCCCCTCCGTGACGACATCGCGTAACTTGATGATTGGCAGTCTCGGTTCGTGCCCCCCTCCACCGCGTCGGCGTCTCTTGCTTGCTGCCATATGACTGTTAACAATCTGGCGACTCTGGTCCAGGATCCTGCCGAGACCTGAATCATCGACTCTGGGGCCACACATCACATGACGGCGTCTCGCGAGGCCTTTAGTATCCTTGGTCCTGTTGGCGATGTATCCGGTGTCCGGACGGGCTCCGGACATGGGTTACCTGTCCATGGCGTCGGTGTCGTTCGTTTCCGTGGTCCTGCCGGTGATGTCTTCGTGACCGATATCCACTTCGTACCAGGTCTTGAGTGCAGCCTGCCGTCCGTTATTGCCCTTGACCGCATGAGCATGGACGTTGTGCACTCGCGCGGTATTGGCACTATGTCATTGAGTCCGTCCGGTCTTGTCGTTCTTCACGCCACCGCCCGTGGCAACCTGTGGTACATTCCTTGTCTGTCCTCCTCTCCTTCCATCCCCTCCCCGTCGGCCGCCACAGACCATGTGTTTTTCACCAATACGCTCTCTCCACAGCACACCCGCCTCTTGCACCGCCGCCTTGGCAACGTCCACTCTGCTGTCATCGATAGCATGCTCCACACCCAGCCGGCCAAGGGCCTCGACCCAGACACTTTCCCTTGGCCGTGCTCCACGGAGTGCATTGATTGCGCTCAGGGCAAGATGCACCAGTCCACATACCCTCAGTCCTCCTCCCGTGCGTCCGTTCCTCTAGACCTGTTCCATTCCGATGTCATGGGCCCTCTCCCTACTGAGTCCGTAGGCGAGCGTGGTCGATATGTCCTCAATCTCACTGACGACTACTCTCGCTACCGTTGGGTCTTCTGCCTTTTGCAGAAGAGGAATGTCGTTCGTGCCATTGAGGACTGGCTTGTCCTTGCAGAGCGCGAGTGTGGTCAATCTCTTTACCGCTTTTGCTCCGATCGCGGTGGTGAGTACATGGGCAAGACCACAACCTTTCTCGCCTCCCACGTTGTCTACCACGAGACGTCAGTAGCCTACACGCCCACTCAGAACGGCGGCTCCGAGAAGTGGAACCACACTATGGTCGACGTCGTCCACACCATGCGGGTTGACTCTGGTCTCTCCGATGGCTTCTACTTTGAAGCCCTGGCCTACATGACGTGGGTCTGGAACCGGACTCCTCACGGACCCCTTCCCCGCCAGTCCACGCTATACCAGCACTGGTGTAGTCAGCACGATGACCTCCACCCGGCTCGCTTCTGGGGCTGCGTGACCATTGTGTAGTTGCCCGCCCCGCAACAGGGTGGCAAGCTCGCCCCCCGCGGACATCCTTGCACCTTTCTCGACATCTCTTGTCACTCCAAGGCCTGGCACTTCTGGGATCCATCCCGGCACTGCATCGTCGAGTCCCACGATGCTCTCTTCTTTGAGGAGCTATTTCCCCGTGATATCTTTCACTTCGGCTTGTCGATGTCCCTCGCGTTGCATGGGGGAGTGGTGAGTCCGTCCTCCTTCCTACCGCTTCCGAGTGGCACATCACTTGGTTCCTTTGAGCCGGTAGTCCTAATTTCACCCACTGGCCCCTCTAGGCCGACAACCCCAGTCACGCCCGTTGGCCCCTTCGGGCCAGTAGCCCCAGTCGTGCCCGCTGCCCCCTCCAAGCCCGCTGCCCTGGTCGCGCCTGCTGGCCCCTCCGGGCCAATAGCCTCATTCGCGCCCGCTGGCCCCTCCGGACCAGCAACCCCGGTCGCGCCCGCTGGCCCCTCTGGGCCGGCAGTCCCAGTCGCGCCCGCTGGCCCCTCCGGGTCGGCAGCCTTAGTCACGCCCCATGGCCCCTCTAGGCTTGTAGCCCCAGTCGCGGTCGCCGGCCCCTCTGGGCTGGTAGCCCCAGTCGCGTCCGCTGGTCCCTCGGTACCAGTAGCCCCGTCCGCCTCTGTTAGCCCGTCAGCCTTTGTGGCATCTCCTGCCCTACCACGCTACACGCGTGGCCTAGGCGGCAGCCTCTGACCTAGGCCGCCAGTGAGCGTGCAGACCGCCACACCGCGTCCTGTGGCACCTCGGCCCACTGTGGCTCCACGTGTCTCTTCTACTCCGACGGTCGTGAGTGGGGACCCTGGCACCAAGGCCCTCGGCCTGACCACTTTGGCAATCATTGCAGACCTTCACCCGGGCTCCGCAATGGACTAAGCCATGCTCCATCACGAGCATCGGCATGCTGTTATGGCTGCAATCGCGCGCATCCCACCTGGAGCTCGAGATGCACACGCTCTCTCAGTCCGCTCCATAGCAAGCCCGGAGGACCCAGCCACCCTACGCGAGGCTCGAGCCTCTTCTAAGGTTGCACACTGGGATGCTGCCTGTGCTGATGAGCTCACCGCTATCTGGCAACACCGCGTTTATGACCACGTTGACCTCCCTCCAGGTCGGAAGGCCATCGGTGCCAAGTGTGTCTTTCGGCGCAAATGGAAGCTCGATGGGTCTTTGGACAAGAACAAGGCCCGCCTCATAGCCAAGGGGTTTGCTCAGGTCCCTAGGGTTGATAACGACCGGATCTTTGCCCATGTTGGCCGGTTCTCCAGTAGCTGGGCGCTCTTCAGCCTGGTTGCCCAGCATGGATCGGAGTTGCATCAGATGGACGTGAGCAACGCTTACCTCCATGGCTCACTGTAGGGTGGGGAGCTCTGCACGATACAGTATCCAGGCTTTGACGATGACACTGGGACAGTCTGCGGGTTGTGGAAGGCCCTCTATGGCCTAAAGCTATCGCCTCGTTGCTAGAACTAGGAGATCAACAGCACGCTCCTCTGCAGCGGCCTCCTACGTAGCACCGTTGACCCCGTACTATTTGTCAGCTTGCGAGGCTAGGCCTTTGCCGCTGTTCTGGTCTACGTCGACAATCTCCTCATTGCGTCGTCAGACACGGCTGCCATCCAGCGTGTCAAGGACCTACTATACACCGCCTGCAAGATGAAGGATCTTGGGCCTGCTCGAGTCTTCCTGGGCATGGAGCTCGAGCATGATCGCGCCCAGGGCATCCTGCACGTCCACCAGGCTGCACATGTCTAGACTCTGTCCAGTCACTTCGCCAAGGACCTACCACTCGTGCCGAGCGCATCTTCACCCATGTCACCTGATGGCCACGTGAAGTTGAAGAATCCTGTCCCAGCCGTTGTGGGAGAGCCAGTTGACGTTACCACGTATCTGCGAATCATCGGGTCACTGATGTTCCTGGCGACGACGACGCACCCAGACATCGTGTTTGCCGTCAACCTCCTGGCCAATTTCTCTCAGGAGCCGCGTCACCTCCACTTCGAGGCCGCGATCTGAGTACTGCGCTATGTCGTCTCGACTCCTCGACGAGGTCTCATGTTCCGCCACCAGCCGTCTGTTGTCGCGGTGGGCTACACCGATAATGACTGGGCTGGCAGTCCGGACGGTAAGAGTCGCATAGACTAGATCTTTCTAATCGGCGGCACGGCTGTGTCCTGTCGTGGTGGCAAGCAGGGGTGCATTTCACATAGCACTACTGAGGCTGAGTACGTGGCCTTTGGCTCAGGCACGTGTGCGAGTGTGTGGTTGCGTCGTCTGTTATCCGAGTTGCGTCAGTCCGTCACATCCATCACGCTGCATTGTGACAATGAGAGTGCCATGGCCATCACCGACAATGACGGTGTGCATCACACACGCACAAAGCAAATCAACGTTGAGTATCACTATGTGCGTTCGTTGTTGCATGACGGTAGCATCAGCATTGTGTGGGTTGAGACAGCACGACAGTTGGCTGACTTCTTGACCAAGGCACTGAAGCGCGACTCGTTCAAGAAGGCTATGAGTTCGGTTGGCGTACGTCCGTGAGTGGCCCTCTCTGTCCCTGCCTGCGTTTCTGCATGCTCTGGGAGAGTCTGTTTGTTGACCATGTCTCTGCCCGCCCATGTGCACTATGCCTGTGAGTCATGGGGGAGTGTTGGTTTTGGCGCATCTCTCATTGTGCTCTATTGTGTCCTCCCAGCTTGTGAACATCGGTGTGCAGATGACTGATGGCGAGACTCAATGCTGCTCGAGTGTCGTCCGGTGGAGCTGACGCACGCTCAGGCCTTGTCGCAGTTCGCAGGAGCCTCCTCCCTCCGGTGACGTGCTCAGCTCCATCGACAGGCCTCCTCGGCGGTCGGACCGTCAGCGGTCACTGCCATTGCAGATGCTGTCTGCATGCGTCTAGCGCTGAATCTGACTATACCATTGCATCTGCAACGTCATGCTTTACCTAGGGTCCATGTCTAATGTTGCGTGGCATTGTTTGGCATCATGGACCATTGTAGGCACTGCCCGGGTTCAGGCAGCCATATCTCTTTGCTGCTCTTTTTCTAGCTGTTTCTGACCGCATGACTGCGTTTGCGTCGTCGGTATTATGGTATGGTCCAGTTTTCAGGTAAAAAGGACGACGCCCGGGTTTTGGGCTGTCGGTTGTCTGGCACGGCTCACCGAGAAAACCCTGCCTGCCAGAAAATAGGTCTAGGTCTATTTTCTGATTGGTTGGTTAGCTGAGTAACAAGCTCTACAATGCTGGGAGGGGGAGGGGGGCCTAGAACTTGGAGGGGTCTCCCGTTGTTGTTCAATTTTCATTCCTAATCAGTCACTTTCAATTTTCAACTGTTTTTTGGCGCTAACACTGGCACGCACGTTTCAGAGTTACAAACCCAGAGCATCGAGACTTATACTCTAGAGCGGCAGACTGAGGGGGCAGCAGACTTAAGCAACGAGGGTGGAAGCTCGCACGCTGCATCAACAACGCTGCTGCCCCAACCTGCTCCCTAGCTTTTCCATTTCCTGACGCTTCTTTTGGTGTTGTGATTCGGACAACTGAGGAGCCTGTATGCACCTGTCGGGTTCCCTCTTGCTGTTGTTTTGGAGCTTGCAGACGGGTTAGCCTGTTTTCTGACCGGTTGGTTGGACTTGCACGCTTGGCTGTGCGCACGTGGGTGAGACTATATATACATATATATATTATATATATACATAAATAGGGCAGTTCGACGCCAGGGCCCTAGTTTTTCCTACGGCTTGATAGGGCAGCTCATTTCTTTGTTTTTCCAACTATGGGGCCTTGACGGTCGATCTCACCAACCGTGGAGCCCGGTCCGCCAATCTGAGGAACGACGGGGCCCTTTCTGTTCCATCGCGCTTGTCAGAATCACGATCCGGCAGATTGCACTTGACAAGAATGTGGAGGCCAAAGTCACCGCCGAAAACCAAAATTATTTTGCACGTTAAACGACATTGTTCAGATAACTTTCTAAGGAATACAGATAAAAACCATTCGATGTGAGACGAATGGACAATCTGGGGCCAAGCACTACTGAAGGAAACCACGAACCAACTCCTAACGGTGGGACGTCATCTTCCTGCACAACGAATCGAATTGTGGGGCTCACCGGTGGGCTCTCCCATCGATTGCCACCCAAATGCGGGCTCCGACGCTGATGGGCCCGCCAATGTGGGTCCTCGCGTTGGGTCCAAAGTTCGAACCGGGCCCCCAGGTCATTTTATCCATATTGTAGCGTGAGGGGCGGTTCGGCCCTCCCTCCTTGCTGAAGCAAGGGGTGGTTGCGCACCACCCCTCGCGTCAGCGAGGGCCGGCCGACGGCCAGCACTTCGCTGGCCGCCGGCCAGGTGGCTGCCAGCCGGCTGGACGGCTGGCGGCCGGCCAAGTGACCGACTGGCTAGCCGCCAGCCGCCGATCGTGGCCTCAGCCCGATGGACGGCTGAGGGGCCACGAGGGCTTCGAGGATGAGGCCTCGTGGCCTTGTGCCCTTGCCCCCCCTCGCCCTTCTTGCAAGCGAGCAAGCGAGGACGAGGGATAGGGGGAGTGAGGATGAGAGCGAGGAGCGAGGGCAGCGCACGAGAGAAGTCGGCACAAAATCGCCAATCGTGCCTCGCACGCGGCAATTTTGCACCAACGCATAAAAAACAAAACTCGAGTTCGTTTAGGACAAACTATGAGTTTTAAAACACAAAAAACTCGTGCGAATGCATGAGTTCGACGTAAAAACCCCCGGTTTGGATCCCAAAACCAGGGGTAAGGATAAAAACGGAAATGGGCCTCCGGAGACTCGAAATATTCGAGTCTCCCTGCTCTGGGTCGTTGATGACGATTACCCCTCAGTCCTGCGAAGAGGGTAAACCCCTGACGCGGACTGAGAACGCCATTCTGCGAACCCCGACGATGACTTCGGAGTAGGAGCTGGAGGCTTGACCCGTTACAATGGTTCTCAGAGCCAGACGACCACCCTGACTAAGGGTTCGACGGAAACGGCGGCTACGTCGTATATAAAAATGCCGCCGGTAACTACGAGCAGTAACAGAAACGCCATAAGAGACTACGTCATCTAAACTTCACGGATTGAGGCACCGTAAAGTGTATTAGAGATCTAGAAAAGTGCTGTACTTGGTGGAGCATCTTTCCTCCAGTCTCTACTCACTTCCAGGTGGCTAAGAAGATTTTTATGGGACGAGATGGGAAGTTCTCACCTCCAAAAACTACCAGACCTTCCCCATTTTCAAGGCTCCTTAAAAACTCCTTCATCCCAAAATTGGGACATCGCATCTTCTCAATCTCAGAGACTCTCACGGCCTGAGAGCACTCTAAAAAGAAATAGGGTGACACCTTGAAGATGTTTGGTGGCTTTCCCAACGCCGCCGGCTCAAGGAAGACGCTGCCAAGGGACACAAGGCGCGCAAAGAATTAAAGAGGAGGCCAAGGAAGACAAGACGACAAAGGGAGGACTAGAAATTAGAAGAGGGAGTGAAGGGGTTGCTAGGACTTGCTGGATCTCCTTTCCCATTATTTGTCCTTGTTTTGTGAGCGGCACTCACATTTATTTTTGACATTCCCTTGTACTCTAACTTTCTGTTTTCCTAGGTACTAGTATTTGCCAATCGCCATGAGTCACGGCTTAGGATGGCTAGTTTTAAAATCCACGCCCTTGTGCCGACGTGGCGGCCTAGAAGAACATAAAATTAAATTATAATTGCCTCACCGATCGTGAGAGCAAGATTTTAAGAAGCAATTCCTCCTCAAAGTTGTGGGGTGATCCTCACAACGATCTTCACGCGTTAGTTGTACAATAGACGAGATGGCAAGTGCCGGACCGTCCAAGACCAACAAGGACAAGGTGGTGACGGTCTCATCACACGCCCTTGGCAGACTCCAAATATCGGGAGCCGTCGCCGCGAGCACAGTTGCCAATCCAAAGGCAACCGTACCGCCTAAGGCAACCGACGCCAACCTCAGTGACACCGAGAAGCATGCGGAGGCCGGAAAAGTGCTCCACGAGCACGTCGATGCGCACGTGGGCGACCCCCATGTGTCGGACGATACGATGGAGGAGGATCTCGCGGAGGGGGACCCCGACAAAGAGCACGACGCCGAAAATGGCAAAGGTGATGAGGATCACAATCATCGCTATCGTTGTGCGGTGAACTCGAGCCGATTTCTCGAGAAGGGTAAGGCACTCGCCGCATCACCTTAAGCTGCCAACGGTAGCGAGACCGTCGAGAGCAGCAAAAGTGCCAAAAGCAGCCACGTGAGAAGTTCCCCTGAGAACGAGCCGGACGACGTCACCGCGAAGGCAATTCACAATGACCGCCACAGGATCGAGGAGTTTGCTGCTGAGGCGGTGGGCCGACTCAAGATCACCACCGACGGTGGAGGTACAGCACCACTCGGAGGAGTGGGGGCGGACCCCCCTTCCTATGATGTGGCCGCAATGGGACAAGGCAGTGCCCACTCGAGCATCGTCGCTGATGGCAGTCTCCTCCGAAAGGTAGGACTCCTTGGAGGTGTGTACGCAAACCGTACCCTCATATAGTGGGTAAAGGTACGCAGACAACACGAGGCCCTCGAGGCTATCGCTGATGCTCTGACGACATCAGAGCTCAAGTTCGCGTTCGCCAACCTGCTGGCCCACGTCGGGCAGAGCATCACTGACCTCGACCGTGATCGCTAGCTGTAGCGCCTGGCCGCCCATGAGGCAAGCCGCCGATGCAACAACCTCAACAAGGCGTTGCAGAGCGTGACCCATGTGCGGATGCAGTAGCAAGTACAGTGTGGCACAGCTGCTGATGCCACTGCCGGTGGCATCGACGACTCGCCTAGCTCGACGAGTTTGGGGCCTGTCATGAACACGACCTTCCTCCACAGTGTGGAGATCTTCCGGAAGGGGATGAAGCTAACAAACTGGCTAAATTATATGGAGTACATTCTACGTGTCCACAAGGCTCCACTCTGCCAGTGGAGTGACCTTGCTACGATGCGGCTTGAAGACAAGCTCTTCAAGTATGTGGTCAAGGAGTGGACTACGCAACAGCCGCACCTCAAGTGGCAACCCATGCTGTGGGAGGCTTTTTGTGTGATTATGCGTAAGAAGTGTACCCAGTGTGAGGAGGTGCAACGCGCCTTCCACAAAATCAAGGACTTCACGGAGCTGAGTGGCTCGCTCGAAGCGTACTTGAGCGAGTTCACCGCACTCACGGAGGAAGCAAAAAGCTTCACCGAGGGCGATGGAAGTCAGACCTTCAAGTACCCGGAGTGCATACTTTTGGAGTGATTGCGTGACGGTCTTGCCAACGAGAAGCTGAAGGACAAGACCACCACAATGGCAACCGGCCAGGCTTGGAAAGGTTGGAGGGCGTTGCGGGACTACATGAGTGAGGTGTATTCGGCGAACCCGAAGCACTACTCGGACGCACGGCCGAACGTGCGTGCACAACAAGGCCGCGACATGCGCATGGACACTGCGGGGGCTGGAGGAGCAACCGGACAGCGGGGCGGGATCAAGGACAAGCAGCCTGCAAACCCTCCAGTCAAGAAGACTGGTGGGTACAAGACCCCAAACCACAAGCACAGCCGTGAAAATGACGAGCTCCAGGCGGCGCGTGAGCGTCGCAACACAGCATACCGCGACGGACTCTTCCACAACTGTATGTAGCCTGGTCACTTTAGGGCTCAGTGCCCTGAGGTTGCAGGTGCTGGACAAGAGTGGTGTTGCTCCTACGGCTAACGCTGCAGGAGCAGTACCTCATGGACAGGATGCAGTAGGAGGCCACGGATAGGGCCATGGACAGGGTCGCGGTCGCGGCAATGGGCCCGACCGTGGCAATGGATAAGGCCGTGGGGCGGGTTTTCTCCACCCCTGAGTGACGTTAGTGGGGACCACTCAGGGGTAAGACTGGATCACGAGTGTGGATTCATGTTTTCAGACAAGGATGCTAAAATTTCTAAGATTTTGACGAGTTCAAATTTCTCTATTGTTTTCTCCCCTCTCATTGAACCTCATTTTGCACTTGCTGATAGACATTGCCCACTAAATCTTGTATCACCGAACGAGATGCATGACCAAACCTGCTTAGTGGTGGCGACACCGACCACTGTGGAAGAATTGTGTAACACAGTCATTGAAGAAAATATCCTCAAAGCGATGAGCTCAATCACGTTCGTGGTACCTTTAGTCAAAGATTTCAACCCGGTGAAATTTAAGGACTGGAAGGTACTAGTTGAATTCACACGTCCTAACAAGGTGTGGGCTCGAGTAGGTGAATCATGAGAGCTGCGGCGTCCACCTTCTAGATTCCGTGTTTATCACAAAATCGACTTGTCATCGTCGAGCTTGTTCACTCGGAAGAGTGAAAGTAACATGACGATGCAGTTCAAAGGAAACCTAGCTGGTGCTCTCCTGAACATACTTGCTGACACTGGAGGAGATGACTCCTTTGTTAGCCTTGGCTTTACCCAACAGGTTGGCCTGAAGTACGAGCCATTGAATGGCACAGTTGTCATTGGTGACAACCGTACGGTACCCCGTGATCGGTACTTGTAAAGCAAAAAATTATATTCAAGGGTACACAAAGAGTGTTACGTTGAAGGTACTAGACCTTCTTGACCCGTTTGACATGGTGCTAGGCGATCCCTAGCTCCGTGAAAACAAGGCTTTAATGTGCTTTGAATGAAATCGTTTGATCCTCCGAAAAGGACAACGTCGGTTTACATTGATTCCGAGTACGGAATTATCGCCAACCCGACTCAAAGTCCATGCCAGCTTGTCTGCGATGCAGGTCAAGAGACGTATTCGACAAGGTTGTCGATACTTCTTGGCTTAGTTGTAGAAAGTGGAGGACGACGTGAAGGAAGACACACCACAAGAGATAAAATCTCCATTGGCGGAGTTCTCGAATGTATTCCAAGACCCACCGGTTGGGCTTTCACCAGAAGACACATGGGCCACACGATTCTGCTGCATCCGGAGACGACTCCTCCGTTCAGACCCATGTATCACCTTAGTCCAGCAAAAAGGCAAGAGGCCGAATGCCAAATCAAAGAGTACCTTGTACAAAGGATGGATCGAGCCAAGTAGCTCGTCGTACGGTGTGCCGATCCTTTTTGTGAACAAAAGGACGGTGGTTTATGCATGTGCGTGGATTACCAGGCGTTGAACAAGCTGATGGTGAAAAATCGATTCTCCTTACTACGGATTGAGGACCTTTTTGACCAAATCTAAAGGGCAAAAGTATTTTTGTTCTTGGATTCTGTCCCAAGGGTACCATCACATCCGCATCACAGAAGATGATGCTCCTAAAACTGTGTTTCGAACACACATGGGACACTATCAGTTCCGGGTGTTATGCTTCGGGCAAACGAACACCCCAGCAACCTTCCAAGGAGAAATAAATTGAACGTTCTCCAAGCAACTCGTTCAGTTTGTCTTGGTTTACGTGGACGACATCCTGGTTTTCTCCAAATCAATGAAAAAACACATGGAACATCTACGCGAAGTCCTTGCAATCCTTCGGGAACAAAAGTTCTATGCGAAAGTGAGCAAGTGCAATTTTGTACAAGATGAGCTCAAATACCTTGGACACATCGTCGTTAAGGACGGCCTCCGTGTCGATCCACGAAAGGTCCAAGCCGTTGTAGACTGGCCACACCCAGAAAATGTTGGGTAGATTCGGACTTTCCTCGACCTTGCAAACTACTTTCGATGGTTTATTGCAAGGGTATTCAACCCTGGTAGCACCGCTAACCAGGCTCATGTGAAAAGATGTGCACTGGGAATGGAATCTGATTGCGAGAATGTTTTTCTCAAAGTCAAAAAGCTCCTATTCACAGTGCCCGTCCTAGCTCTTCCGGATCCATCCCAACCATGGGAGGTTCAATGTGATGCATTGGTAGTAAGACTCAGAGCCGTCCTCATGCAGAACGGTCATCCAGTTACGTATGAGAGCTAGAAGCTAATCCCCGTGGATATGCGGTACACGACTGGGGATCAAGAGCTCCGTGCGGTAGTACACACTTTCAAGATGTGGTGTTGCTACCTCGAGGGTGCTGAAGGGGGTGTGACGGTTGTGACCGACCATAACCCATTGGTGTTTTTCTAAACACAACCAAACCTGTCAAGACAGCAGGCGCGTTGGAGCGAATACCTCAGCCGATTCTCGTTCACATGGGAATATCGGCCAGGTTACATCAATGTGGCCAACCTAGTAAGCCGAAAGCCAGTGGAAATTAAAGCAACCACAGAGGTCGGTGGATGTTTTATGGTCATTGCAACATCAACAATACAAACACCATATCCCCCTTAACCTCTACGGAAACCACCACGAGAGACTTACCATTACAACGGTTTTATAAACAGGATCCGGATGGGATACTGTGTGGATTCTTGGTTTCAAGACTCTCAAAATTTGGACAAGTACGGATTGGTGGAAGCCGCAAGAATCTTCTGGCACGAAGAACAAGTTCTTGTGCCAAACTCGGGAGACTTTCAAGCAAAGATTATCGCCCAGTTCCACAACCCGCCGGTCGTAGGTCATGTGGGACCTCGAAAGACCGGACAGGCACTCTCGGACCACTATTGGTGGCCAGCATAGAGTGTCGATGTCCATACGTATTGCATGATATGCGACCCATGTCTTCGGAATAAGGCTAGTAACAAGAAGCCTACTGGACTCCTCCAACAGCCTCCCATTCCTGGGACTCCATGGGAGTGTGTCAGGATGGACTTCATTACTGGTCTTCCGGATACTGCCCATGGCCACGATACAATACTAGTGGTTGTGGATCTTCTGACAAAAATGACATACTTCATTACTACAACCACTGACGTGAACGCAGAGGAGACCACTCGTCTCTTCTTTCAGGGTGTTGTAAAGTAGTATGGCTTGGCATTGCGCATTATCTCGAATCGAGATAGAACAATTGCTAGTAAGTTATGGGAAAAGATGCATGAGTACTTTGGCAGTGAGTCACAAATGTTGACAGGGTTTCACCCTCAAACTCACAGACAAACACAGCGCATGAACCGTACTCTGGAACAAGTACTCGGCATGTACGTGGACCCTGCCATACATGACTGGGACGAGTTCCCAGCACTGACAGAGTTTGTGGTGAATAACTCAGTGAACGAGTCCACATACTTCACATCGTTTGTGTTGAAAAGTGGTCGGCATCCAGTGACTTCCTCTTCATTTGTGAAGAGTGGGAGTATAGGAGGACATATTCCTTCTACTCAAGCCTTTGCCAAGCACATAGACTCCTTGTTACAGGAGACGAAGGGTCACCTTCAAGCTGCTCGGCAAAGACAAAAGGCATATGCCGACAAAAGTCGCCGTGAGGTCTCGTTTGACATCGGTGACAAAGTGTTTCTTAGTACTAGGAATCTTCGGCTGAAGTTGCCAGGGGCACGAAAACGTCTACCGAAGTGGATTGGGCCGTTTCCCATCGTTGCACGCATCGGGCTAGTGGCATACCGATTGCTACTTCCGCCGAGTATGAAGATACATGATGTGTTTCATGTGAGCCTGTTGGCTCCATACACGGCAGAGGGAACCGTCCAGCCACCACCGGTAGTCCTCGCTGCCGATGGCCAGTACGAGGTTCTGCGCCTACTTCAGCACCGAGAGCGTACTCTCCGGTCGCGAGTTGTTAGGGAATACCTTGTTCATTGGGCCGGGTGTGGACCTGAATATAACTCATGGGAGCCCAAATCTTGGTTGCCCATAGGGGTGGTCAACGAGTATTGGAGCAAGCTGGCAGCTTGCACTGATCGACACGTGTCATGGGGCACCACCTAAAACACGGAAAAAGCAAACAACATTCCCGTAGGACGGCATTCATGGACCGCAACCATAGGAGTTTGGGGACTCCCAACATGGTTGTCGCGCAGACGCTCCAGCCTAAAGGGGGGAGGTTGCTAGCCGTGCTGACCGACAAGCTGCCGCTTAGGTCCAAGTGCTAGGCACGTGTTCATGTTTAGCTAGTGATTTAAATTATTAATTTTCTTTCACAATGTTGATGACTCACTAACTGACAATCCTGCTTGTTGTTCATGAACCGAGATGGTTCATAATAAGTGGGGAGGAATGTAGCGGGAGGGCCGGTCCGGCCCTCCCTCCTCGCTGAAGCGAGGGATGGTTGCGCACCACCCCTCGCGTCAGCAAGGGCTGGCTGATGGCCAGCACTTTGCTGGCTGCCGGCCAGCTGGCTGTCGGCCGGCTGGACGGCTAGCGGCCGGCCACCAGCAAGCCAGCCGCCAGCCGCTGATCGCGGCCTCAGCCCGATCGGCGCCTGAGGGGCCACGGGGGCCTCGAGGATTAGGCCTCATGGCCTCGTGCCCTCGCCCCCCCTCGCTCTCCTTGCAAGTGAGCAAGCGAGGACGAGGGGTAGGGGGAGCAAGGGTGAGAGCAAGGAGCGAGGGAAGCGCACAAGAGAAGTCGGCGTGCAATCGCCGATCGTACCTCGCACGCGGCGATTTCACGCCGACGCATCAAAAACAAAACTCGATTTCGTTTAGGACGAACTATGAGTTTCGAAACCGGAAAACTCGTGCGAATACAGGAGTTCGAGGTAAAACCCCCCGGTTTGGGTCTAAAAACCAGGGGTATGGTTAAAAACGGAAATGGGACTCCGGAGACTCGAAATATATGAGTCTCCCTGCTCTGGGTTGTTGATGACGATTGCCCCTCAGTCCTACGAAGGGGGCAAACTCCTGACGCGGACTGAGAACGCCATCCTGCGAACTCCGACGACGACTTCAGAGCAGGAGCTGGAGACGCGACCCATCACACACACACATATATATATATACATACACACACACACACACACACGCACGCACACACACACACACACACATACACAAATATATATATATATATATATATATATATATATATATATATATCGGTGAAAATGCCGATTCCCCCCTGTTTTGTCACCTACGACCCTTATATACCCTTCCGTCAGAACAATAAGCCCCATTCGCCCCTTTCCGGCAATAATAAGCCCTATTCGGCCCCCCGTTTTCACCATATCCAAACAGCGATGCATGTTGCTGATTAAGCATGGAAAAATCGGGCATGCCGTGCTAGAATGCTGCCCTCCATTGCGAACGTCGCGATGGAGGGTCGCATTCTAGCTTGGCATGCCCAAAGGATGGGAGGGGAGGGGGGGAGGAGATTGCCGGCCGACATCCGTCGGTCGGCACTTCGTCAACCGCCGATCCCCCCCCCCCCCAACCCCCACGCCTCTCGTAGCCCACCTGCCTGCCCACCTACCTGCCGATCGAGGCCCTCGCGATTGAGGGTCGCAATGGAACGGATGGCCGGTGGACTGCCGGGCGGTAGGGGGGGAGTGGGGAGGGGGGGGGGGGACCTCGTTGGGGATTCCAACGGACGGGCGTCCACCGGAATCCTCGCTCCATGAATGGGGAGTCGAAAATTCCATCTTGTTTGATTTTACATTTTGTTCAACTTTATACCTTTGTTTGATGTACAAAATATAGACAAAGCCACCCCGCAACTACGCTCAGGGTTTTAGGGTTTATTTTTGCACGGACACCTGCTGGGCTCCGTGGTAGCGGGACCCAGCAGGTTCCCTTTCAACGCATGGGGAGTCTCGGACCCCCCATGCAAACTCCCAGAAAACCACTTACAAAAAATCACAAACCTCCCTTCTATTAAGGAGTTTGTGAAGATTGGGTAAAAAAATGTGACTTCAGCATGTCAACACCGCATCCATGCGACGTCGACATTCTACCTTTTGAGAAACGAGAGGGGTATATCGTTGATTTTCTTTGCCTACAAACTCGCATCTGTGTGGAAGGGGCGGATCAGGCTTATTGTTGCGAGGTAGGGGCGAATGGGGCTTATTGTCCGAAACGAGGGGTATATTGGCTTTCCTCTGTATGTATGTATATATATATATGTATATATAATGTATACACACACACACACACACACACACACACACACACACACACACACACACACACACACACACAC
>SZWC01003840.1:135045-173045 GCA_023375785.1 Penium margaritaceum | reverse complement strand
AGGTGGACGTGCACATGGCATGCGTTCATTCAAAACCCAGCACATGGTCTCTGGTTCACATGGGTCGTTCACCGAACTAGGTTGCTCCTCCCTTGCAATGAACGTGTCCCAGCGACTCTTCATCCTAACCCAGGCCTCCTTCACTTGCTGGGGAGTGAGCTGTGGCCTGGTGGATACGGTAGGTTCGCCACCCCAAGCACCAACTTCATCCCAGCGTGTGGCGTGGTTGGTTTGGTAGATCCTACACACCGTGTCCCAAGTGTACACACGGTCAGTCCAGAACCGCGTACGCACGTCCATAACGTCTGTGGGCTCGCTGTCGTCATGTCCATATAGCGGGCGACCCATGTTGTGTGCTGTGTACAACAGCGTCAATGGAGATGGCTTACGATGATTGCCAGCCCCGTATTTCTATGTGGTGTACGTGCGGTTGCATCCGCACGGACAGTTAGGCTCGGATGACATCCATGGCTCCCATGCATCTGGGTCGTTCAATGGTCGAACAGTGGGCAAAGGCCAGTCGAGGTTCTGTGCCATGGCTTCAGGTGTCGCAGGCCATGTCGTCTGTCGCGGATGGCGGCCATGTACATTGCGCTTACGTGCCTCTCTGCGGTCCCATGCATCCCTCATTGCGACCCATGCTCGGTGGGCAACAAAGGTCTCCACATAATATCCAGTATTCCACCCGCGGCCATTCCCGCCAGTCGTGCGAGCGTGTGAAGACATGACGACAGTTTGCGATGATGAACCATACAACCTAGGTCATAATATGTGCGCGGGACAGGACGCACGTCGTTCTGGACAGGACGGGCAGCCGTCCCGACGCGGACTGTAGCCCTGAACAGTGCTCCTTCTTTGACTGGCAAATTGCCGGTTCAACAATGTTTAAAACAAATTATGGTGTGAGGTTTGCAAGGTAATGTACATT
The DNA here is from genome assembly GCA_023375785.1 of Penium margaritaceum. Taxonomy (NCBI): domain Eukaryota; kingdom Viridiplantae; phylum Streptophyta; class Zygnematophyceae; order Desmidiales; family Peniaceae; genus Penium; species Penium margaritaceum. Next base: position 172,117 of record SZWC01003840.1, on the reverse strand, counting down.
GCACTTGATGGGCGGTGCTCGCGTTAGGCGAGTCAGCGGCGCACGATCATTGGAGGATGAGCAGTGTCACGGTTGCACTGGACCAATGCTGGTCCACGAAGACGAAGACGCCAAGACAGACAGGAATCTGAAAATCGTGTGGTGCACTTGGCGTGGCGACTGCCACGCTGTCACTGGTGTGAGAGGCTACATTGGGGTCCTGTTTCAATGCTGTTGTCCTCAGCCGTCCCGTCTGGAAAGTGGGTATGCGGAGTATTAGTTCGTCCTCCATACGATTTTTGGCTCGGTGGACGTCCGAGGTATTTCTTTTTAACAGTGGCTACCGGAAGTATTTTACACAGTTTGTGGACCTTATACGCATTTTCCTGCAAAAGTGGCCCTCCCATACTTTTTCTGCGAAAAGTAGGTACGACGTTGTTTAGTTGCGAAGACAGTGGGTATCCGGCAAGTGTACCCAAAATAATAACCACTTCAAAAACAAGGAAAAAACGAAAAAAGAAGAGTAAATGAATGCAATGAACAAGTTTGAATTTTGTTCAAATTTTCAAACATTCAAGACTTCAAACCTTCGAACAAACAGCCTGTCAATGGCGACTCGAGCACGGTTAAGGCCAGCTCGAGCCACTACCCGCTACCTCTTTGCCCTGTAGCCTCCACCGCGCTTCGACCCCATAGACGATGATTAATCCCTAGCGCATAGATGCACTCCCCATTTCTGCCATGGATCCCACCTCGTCCTCTACCACTACTGCGGTAGACTCGCCTTATGGTATTCCTCAACTACACGGACTCCCACAGCCTGCGACGCCGCCATCCATCTCTACCCCCACTGCTCCTTCCACCCATAGCTGGGGCTGGTTTTGCTAGCCCATGCAAGCTACCATTGGTGGTCGCATTGGGAATCGTGGTACCGACGGAAGCAGTCTTCCACCTCCACACTCTTCCACACATTCAAATACAAGCGAGAGTTTGTATAATCGAACTCCATAGTGGGGACCAATCACCTACATCCTGGGTCATACCCCTTTTACAGTTCCACCATTTGCAGCTAAGTTACGCCACGCATGCTTTGACATTCTACTACCCGAATTCATGTTGTGGCATGACACAACTCCTACGTCGTCTAGATCACCACCTCCCCTAACGGCTACTAAGATCGAGGCCGACTTCCTTCTTGCACAACCCTGACCACCCATGATATCGCCACCACCCAGTCTCCTTGTCTCTCAGGACATCCAACATCGATAGCGCTCACAACCTGTCAAGTGGTGGATCCACGGCGGATTGCTTAATGGATGTTCCAAGTACCAAGGCCTCCAGTACCATTAACACTTCCGTAACGGCCTCGGGTGATGCTGACACGGAGGCCACACGCATTGGCGGTGAAGTCGGCGACGGCAAAGTGTTGGTCAATTTCTGGACATTCGAACGCGACGTGGCTCTCCTCGCATTCGCGCTATATTACATCACTGATTTCCGTCCGGTTTGTGGGTGGATTCACAAGCTCTAGGTGGCCATTAATCCAAAGGTTGGCTCGGCCCTAGGCATCAACACCGCCCTGACAACGACCCAGGTTTAGAATCGCATGGAAAATCTCATGCATGTGCGGAAAATTGCTTTCGAGTTGTGGCCTTACAGGAAAGCCACTAAATCGGACGACATGGAGTATTGAGTTGGAGCCCGACCGCCGGCGCAAGCTACGGGACTTACACCCACACCCGAGTGTAATCAACCAACTATAGGGTAAGCCCATTCCTTCGTATGGTCTTGCAACGAAGTTGCTCGCGGTGACAAGGCAACATGCACGAACCTAGTTACCACACCAACGATCTCCAAGAACAAACGAAGATGAGCCAGCCGTCCTACGCACCAGTGATGGCAACGTTCTTGCCACCCGTAAGATCATGACCGACAAATAGGTATATAATATCGAACAGGTCGATAAGACCGCCTGCGCTTTTAGTTGCCAAGTGGCACGAACCAGCGTTCTGCATTGTACGTTCGGCCAAGCAGTGGTCAATGCCCAAGACCATCCTCATATTCATGATGACTTGAAGCGCGAGTTCCTTCTCAAAATCGCAAAAAATGTCGTTAATTGCTCCATGTATGTTTTCACAAAAGGGGAGCTACGCACAACAAATGTGTGTAACATCTTGGGTGTGGAGAACCCGTCCATCCCCAAGATGGTTCTCAAGAAGCGATAATGCAAGCCATGGGAGTGGCTCGGATACAAAAGAAACTAACAAGGGTGGAGGGATACAGTCAGTGAAAAGTGGGCCCGACAAGCGAGCCATGGAACAGGAGGTAGAGGGGGAAGGGGGCAGGACTAGTGGGCATGCATCGACCACAAAACATGCCCACAAAATTGATTTGCTTGTGTGTGAATAGCCTTTAATGCGGTGAGTGTTATCAATTGTAAGGTCGGAATTTACTCGCATCTCTATTGTTCCATTACAATGTTGATGTTCACAATGAGAAGAATGGAATGCAACTTAATAGTCATCGACAATGAACAATGAACTATGGTACTCCATTTTGTCATCTCCTTGCTCATCATCGTTGTTCTCCATCACCCATTTATATTATTCCGCCCACATAGCACTCGCAATAGTATCAAATGCGTGTCGCATGCTTCAATCTCAAATGCAGCTCACGCGTGGCGGTATTGCTACGGCCTCAGCTTCAAATTGTTGGACCTCGGATGCAACATGTTCCATGGACTATAATGGTTTGCTGGTGTAGATTAGATTATGTATCATGAAACGTGAAATAATGAGTCTGCTTTGGAAGTTGACATCGTACTTTGGCATTGCACGTAGGATACAAAATCGCCCCTTCAAAATGTCAAAACTTCACTCCACCATGCTTCTAGCCGATGCATGCCTACAGTTGAAACGCTCTTCTGCATCCTGTGGTCTTAGTTGGTTTGTTCCAAACTCCTACAAGTGGTACCTCCGTCCGCGGTACGGGGTCGGAACCACGAAATTCCCACAAAACCGGTATCTACGAGCATGAACCTACCCAGTGGGATTGTAAAACCATGTTGCAATGCATGCCGAAACATTCTTCAATCATGTGCTGACCTCTCCCACCCAACAGGCACGAACGTGAACATAAGTTGATCATCGCAACATACAAGCACATTTTGTGACATCTCATGGTTGCGATCGAAGCAGGATAAGCGTTATTGATAGAAAATCATAACAGGCATGTAAGTATCGGCGATTGCCCAAATGTATTCCTTGAACCAGGGTATGTAGTCACAGTGTCCCCTCCAATTGGAAGGTAGTTGCGCATCTGCAAGAGGAAGCCATATCGTGTGTGTATCGCTCTCCAAAAAATTACATGCACCACGTTGCAAAGTGCCTTGAGTATTGTTGCATTTCCTCTTTGGAATCCATCACTTAACTCCCTCACCATCAATCCAAATCCTACGCATTAGAACCAAATACAGATCTTACCTTCCAAAGTCATCCGCCAAGTCTCACGGATGTCACCTAGTGCACGAAAATCATCAAGGGTCTACCACATGTCAACTCTGAGCCGAAGCATGTTGTAAAGTCATAGTGGATGTCCCTGCTGCACCTCCATGGCCGATGCAAAGCTAGTTATCAAGCCAGTAGGCATGGACCTGTCTGTCCAGTCGACAAAGTAGTAGGCGCGTATTGTGTGGGAGCATGGCCAAGATGACAGTGTGAATTAGTTGCCATACTTGCACGATGTGTCGTACGATAGCCTCCATAACAGTGTCATATTCATCCATGTCAAGGTAGTTGAAGCGTAGACTGAGGCAGTGTGAGGGTAGATTGTCATTCAGTGTCGTGCGCTAGTAAGAAGTTGTCACTTTCATACGTGACCATCGTCGAGGCGACCAGTGATCAACGTTTTGACCTTTCTGTGGTGTGCTAACCGCGATTTGAAGGGCGTGACGTGTGCGAACCAACGCGACCAAGTTCATGTCCAGACAATTGAGTTACCATTGGTCAACAATTGCTGCCGGACCTTGCCGTAGACAGTAGTTACGTGTGAAAATGAGAATCATTTGGTTCAATTTGGACGTAAACTTCAACGGTAAAGTCTGCGATAAATTCAGCGGTGACTCCTACGGTGGCCCATTTTTGCCCTATTTCTCTGCCGTGTTGTTGTACGGTGAGTTTGGAAAAATTCCAAAGTCGATGGCCCATCGCCCGTCAGAGCCTCCATACCATGGCGAAGAACCAACGCTATGTTAGTATTAGTGATTTTAGGGGGTCATCCGTTACCCGTTCAATTTATTGATACGTCATGATTCTATAGTTATTCCCTACCTTAGAGGTCACCTATTCGAATCAATGGCAAAATCGTTCAGGGCCCTTGGATTTTGCATGGTTTATCCCCCGCGTGAGTAGGGATTGATGTCATGATTTTGTAAGACAACATCGAATGCCGACCAGCACCTTACCTTGTCGTGTCCACCGGATTGCCATACCCCATCCATCGAGCCGTCACAGGTAGTCATTTTTCATTCGCAAATGGTTAGCTAGACCATTAGCTTAGATCGTTGCTCGTGAACCATAGATGTCAGCCCATTTTCATTAAATGGTGATTTCACATACACACTTGCTATCACATATTGTTTCTATGCATTTGTTGTGATTATTCAATTTTTCCGCAAAATGATTCTCCAACATTTGTGGAGGCTTACCATGTTGGAATTTTTAGGTGTCGACGGCCAATTAATCCGCAATTAATCACTTGGTAATCATTGCAGTTTTGTTTCGTGGAATGGTAGTTTGTGTGCATTGGTGGGTCTCATGACATTTCTTGCAAGCACTCACGACTTCGCTCCCCGCCAAGTGATTTAAGAATCACCGTCAGTAATAGAGCATCGGTTCATGGCCCAAGGGGACGAACCGACTTCTTGTCCCAGAGGCCCCTTTTACATCATATTTTGCATGTATACGCACGTGTGGGAATATGATGTGCGAAACAAGGAACCTCTTCCTACATATGGCAACTGGCATCCGTCAAAGTTGCTGACTGATTTTGCTACCGTATGCATTTAAATCAGTAAAATTACTTATTCCATTTGCACATCTCGTGTCTACTTTTCACAAGAACCTAAAGTCTTCAAGAGATCGAAGAAGAGCGTCAAGAGTTGTTATGAGTCACTTCAGCTCCGAGAACATAGCAACTCCAAGTCGCTTTACCAAAAGCTCTCAAGATATATTGCTCTGTTGGCGATTTTTTTGTGTATACTTGAGGGTGTCGAGGGGGTGAACCGACACTTTGATTTTTCTAGGGCTTCTATCATGGTGCCTTTTTGGTTTGGGGAAGGTAGTGCGGCAAGAAGCTTTGTTAGTTCTCACAGACGATTGCGTTTGCACCAAAACACTTTTGTATAATGGCAAACTCATCCAAGGGACCTGACCAGTCACCAACATATACGGTGACGATGTGGACATCAGGGCATGGCGAGCGCCTACCCTACTGATCTTTGATTTCGATATTCAATTTTTTGTTGTCGAAATTGTTCAATGAATATTGTTTTTTGTCGAATTGGTTAGATGCCACCAAATGAATTCTCCCTGGGTGATATTTCACAAAATTATTTTTTGCCTCGGGTTTTTACTTTGTCTGAACTCATACTTTACACCTCCACTTTTGGGTTCCGTTATCATTAAGTACTCATAATTCTCGCCGATCACTCACTTCTTGGCGAGAAATCGCTAATGCCAGGACTGTCAGGAGCGTCCTGGCAGCCCGAGAGCTCAGACCAAGCACGATCGCGGAACATCATCCGTGTCGTGTTCTCTTGTCACAGAATTCAGTATTCAACGATGTTTTGCACTCGCCACGTGGGCCTCACGAGCTGACATGGCCTCTAGCGAGCTGACTGGACCGGTTGTGAACCTGCAAAGATTTTTTGCGACACTAGCGGCGATTTCATCAACTTTTGGCGGTGGTTGAAGCCTTCATCCTTCAGTGAAGTCGAGTCATGAGGTTCAAAATGGCTGATTTCGCTGAAGGATCATCGTCAAATTGTTAGGGAAGTGGGATTTTGACCATCGAATTTCAGTGAAGTCAAAAAATGTTTATGATCTGTTTTTAATAAACCTATTGGATGTTATTGGTGGATGTTTTTTGCATGAATCCTGTAAATTTGAACTTGCAAATGCAAACGCTTGAACCGATGCGCGTACTACACCGGACCGCACTGCCGGGTCGCGATCCACCCAGCTTCACGCCTGCCATGCACAAAGGGCGTCGAGGGAGTTGTACTTGTCACTCGTAGTCCATCCTATGCATATTCTGTACCATCTCCTCCAGCATTATGGCAACCCCCACCAGCTCAAACTCTGCACGTCGGTTCACCAGCATGCCAAACCTCTCGCCTGCTCCATCCGTTGTCCAAGGTGGAGCACCCCAGATGCGTCGCATCGAAGCTTCTGGGATGGACCACGTCCCCTTTCTCGCACGCATGCGTCGTTGTCGTGATGGCACATATGAGGCTCCAGGCGGCGAGATGGAGTACAACCTACAGCCGTTGGTGGGTGATGACCGTGGAGCTCTCGCGCACGGAGAGCATGTGCCATTGGGGCCGGATTCATGCCGTTATGCAGACGATGGTGTCGCACCAGTCCGCGAGTGGAACGAGGCTGCCATGCATGCCAGAATAGCACACGGGTCTGCATCTACGCCGTCCACGACGTCCCCGTCTGTGAAGGCAGCTGACAAGGACGCGTCGACGGAGCGGACAGTCGCGGGCAGCCTGGGCAAGAGTTTTTGGAATTGGAGTGTGACTGCATGTTGGTCAAGATGGCGCTCACGCACATCGCAAAGTTCTACGGGAGCAGTGGTTGGATGACGAAACTACATGACCCCATCGCGCCACGCCTGTCCAGGGAGTTCTGCATGGTCGACGACCTGACACGTCCAGGTTTGGTCAAGACTGACTAATGTTGCTGCTCGCTGGAAACTTGCCTTTGCGCTCGTGGGTCAGAGTGGAATTGGCCTGAACTGTCGTACGTGGCAAATTGAGCTGTTTACTGAGAAATGGGAAGACATTCGTAACAAGAATCCGGAGTGGGGGAAGTTGGAGGGAAAACTGCTGCTGTGGTTTGACGAAGCAGCCCAGCTCTTCGCACGTGACAAGGCATGCGGCAAGAACGTGCTTTGCAGCGACACATCGACTGCGGAAGAGTCGGGTGATCCCATCGACATGACTGGTGATGACGATGGGATGGCCTGTCCGGCTAAGCGTAAGCCCATGCTCGACCGCCACATCGACACCGTGGAAAGGATGGTCCATAAACCATCCAACGTAGAGTGTGTTATTTCTAATGATGGTCTGAGGACAAGCTATGACATGGCAGTGAAGTTCATTGACATCGAAAACAGCATACATGTTTGCAATAAATTGATTTGTTTGGATGCCATGAAGGTTGACTGGGCACTATGCGCAAATTACGTGTACAGTTCAGGGGAGCTGCACATGGAGGTCATTACCCACTTCCTCGGGCGTGATCGAGCCACTACGCTCATGGCGTTTGTGGACAAGCCCATGCGGCCACCCCTACCAAAGCTCACACCACGCCCAAAGTTCACAACTTATGTTGACGATGCAGGCAGTGGCAGTCAAGCTGGATCAACATCAGCGGACATGGGTGATGCTTGTGCAATGGTGCATGAAGTGCTTGGTGCCCCTGGTGAGGACTTGGATGAAGATCTGGATGAGGGTGCCGATGAGCCATATTGATTTGTATTGTTTAAGCCGATGTTGTTGGACATTTTTTTCATTTGTATTCTCTCAAATATATATCACTCATCTCCTTCCGCCATGATTACATATTCATCCTACATGGCGTTTCCATCCAAAACAAAATTGCAAGATAACGGGTTGTTCTTGCATTTAATGACATGAAAGACTGGGTGGATTGTCCTATTGTCTTGTAGGTGAAGCTGAGCGGTGACTGGAGTTTCCATTTGTTCGATCTCAAATGGGTCCAACCATCAAGGTTTCTGCTGTTCAATGTCTTGTCCACTCAGTTTGATATCTCCTGAGTTGAGTAGGACGCAATCACCAGAGCTGAACACGACATCTTTGCTGCAACGCCGTCCAGTGTTCGCTTCATACCTGCTTGCATCTTCAAGAGGGCCTGTTGTGTGTCCTCTCAGACTCTGAAGAAGTTCCACCAATGGATGACAACCACATGAATAGTAGTGTGGCTTTGGAATCCTTCCAATGTGGCAGGAAGTTTGTTGTAAGCCACCTCACACGGAATACAGCCGTTGCGGTGGAAGTTACGGAGTTGTGTGTGAGGTCGGCGGTCAGCATTTTTGCTACCTAAACAATACCATGCACCTTGCATGAACTATGTGGAGTTGTTCTTTGAATAACTCCTCTGGTTGGTCTGCTTGGTCTGCCTGTCGGTTTGTGGATGGGACATTGTTGATAGCTGGATTCATCTACCATAACGCGTAACCAGTTTGTACCAAAAACAGCTTGTGAAGTGGTCATCTATTACAGAGTACGGTACTTGACAGGCCATGTCGCCGTACGATCGGATCAGAAAATAGTTATGATGTTTTTTCTTCAGTGACGGTGATCATCGTAAAACTAAATTGCAAAATTTTGGAAAAGTAATCCACCACAATGAGGATGGCATCGTAGCCCTTACGAGTTTCAGACAACCCAGTCATTAATTCTGTACTAGTGTCGACCCATGGCTCCGTTGAAAGATGGAATGGTTGGAGTCGTCCATGTGGCCTCGTACGACGAGATTTTTCCTCTGACACCTATCACACGATTTGTATAATGTTGCCATGTCCATTTGCATCATGTCCCGCCAGGAATACTATGCCAGGTTGTTAAGCGCCCAGTCCTCACCTAACTTCTTTACTAGACTTGTGTCGTGGCATTTCTCCAATGCCATCCACCGCAACTCCTCATTTGGTGGTATGGCGATTTGGCAAGTGACTCGTTAATGCTAGTATGTATCGTAGAACCAGAACATGGTCTTTTCCTATCCATTGAACTTCACATAACCCTGTGTAAACAGCCTCTTGAGGCATAGATCGTGTGTGATGAGCCACATGTTACTCTCGGCCATCAGATAAAGTCTTCGACTAAGAACATCCACTAGATTCAAATTTCCAAGTTGGTGCCCGACGTTAAAGAAAAAGTTGGAATCGAGGAACTCCATCCATTGAGTTTGCCAACGACTAACATGTGGCTAAGTCTTCGGATGTTTGAGTGTGTGGTGGCAAGTGTAAGTGATGCATCTTGAGTATTCCATGTAACACTGCCACATCTACAACGTGTTTATAACTACGAGCGTTCTTTTTTTCACACCGCATAATTGAGATCTATAGATCTGCGCAGTTGTCGTAATATGTATGCAACCAGTTCTTTGCCGTCATTTTCTTAGATGAGAATGGCTCTGATTGCTCCATCATACGTGTTGGAGGCCATGATGTAGTCCATCATTGGATATGCCAACTATGGGAAAAGCACTTGGGTCAAAGAGTTTCTAAAGAAATTAGACGCTTCTTGTTTGATGTCTCTCCAACTCCACTCCGTGGTTTTACGGAGTGGAGTTGCGAAACTCCACTATGCGGCATAGTGGGGGGATGGGAACCAGGCACTGACACTCGGGCATTGTCCTTCACGAATGAATGGTAGTATTTTTGTAATTCTAAAATACCTTTATCTCCTGAACGTTGATGGATTTCTGCCAATCAGTGACTGTCTCCACTTTCTTCGGATCCATGGTGATCTGAGTGCCACCGATTAGGTGGCCTAAAAACTTGATCGGAAGGCGAATAAAATCGCACTTTGAGAGTTTTTTGTTGTATAATTTATCTCTATGTGAAATGTTGAAAACTTGTTGGAGATGTCCATTGTGCTCCTCCGAGATTCGGTTGTAGACCAAAACATCGTCAAGATACACGACAATGAAGTTGTTGAGGTATGGCCCAAAAATATTATGCATTGCCACAACAAATATTGCAGGGACATTTGTGGGTCCAAAACAGCATGATCGTGAATCCGATGTACTCATATATCGTACATAATATCATCTTCTCAATTTCCTTGCAAGATACCTGATATTAATGATAGTCATTACATAGGTCAATTTTAGTGAGAGTTCTCATTCCAAAGAGTTGCCCAATATACTCATCTTTTTGCGGAAGGGGATACCGGTTCTTGATGACAAGGTCATTCAATGGCCGATAATCCATGCGCATCCACATCTTCCTGGTTCTTTTCAATGGATAGTTTAGGTGTCACGTAGGATGATGTGGATGGACTGATGAACCCCTGACTGAGCTTCTGGTCCAGCAACTTCTTGAGTTTGGTCAGCTCGTGGTCAATCATTCTATAGGTCCCCTTCACTGTCGGTATTTTGATAGGCTTCATATTTATCTATTGGTCAATGATGTGTTTCCTAGGTAGCTCTTGGTACGATTTTCTGGAAAATCCCCCTTTCAACCTTGACAAGGGATGCAAAATCATCAGGAATAGTTACAAACGTATCAGATGTCCTGGACAATGTGGCTACGTTTGTCAGAAAATGAGGGTGATCTGACGTGTCTGACCTTCTCTTGCTTTAACTACTTCCTTTTGGGAAACATTGAGACTTAACATGGATTTTATGGTCATCGCACGTTATGTGAGCAGGAATTCACATACTCACTTTTGTGAAGGGAACTGAGCAAGTACATGATCTGACAAGTGATGTTACTAGGCACAAGATTCATTACGCATAAACCGTCTACAATTCAGCCAGTCATAGCTGAAGTTATGCCTGTCGAAGCACAGGTCACTCCCACCATAGAAATGCCTTATGCCTCCATGGTGCCCAAAACGCCGTGTCACATTTATTCACATACGAAGCGTCTTTCCAAAGGCATAGATCCCGTTTTACGTAATTGAGGAGTCCCCTGTACTGTTTTTATGTGCCTCTTTCATTTTTTTGTTGAGTTTGATGATGGGTTTTGACAAGGCTTAAATCATATATGTGGACCTGTAGCCAAGTGTTGTCCTCTTGTACCACAATAGGCTCCATCAGTGGCACGTCCAATTCCCCCAACAACCTAAAAGGCGACACATCCCCCTTGATCGACTCATCCAGCAAGATGTACCTGGCTTCTACTATGGAGGTGGCAACGCAATCATGCTTCCTACTACTACACACGATAGCTATGCGAGCAAAGAAGAGCACACAGCCAGATGTGAACTTCTGCTTGTCCAAATTTTCGGCATAGTTTGCATCAATGTAGGATATCATACGCATGGGGTCGGACTGCCCCTTGCCATAAAACCTGAGACGTGCATGACGTGTCTCCTCTAGGTACTCGAGGATACACTTGACTGCCTTCCAGTGAAGTGGTCCTAGTTCGGCCACACGCCTGCTCACTTGGCCAACCGCGTAGGCCAGGTCCGGTCGAGTCACCACCATGGAGTACATGAGGTTTTCCATCACCGATAGGTAGGGCATCCATGCCATGTCCTCCTGTTCTTCTTTTAATTGTAGCACCATTATCGCACTTAGTCAACAGGACGCGGAGACAGGACTGCCAATTGCTTTGGAGTCCTCCATGTCATACCGCTTCACCACCTCGGCCACGAATCTGGCCTGCTCAAGCTAAAGCATGTGCGGCCTCCATTTCAGTATGGTGCTCACCTCGAGGTAGAACTCCAGCTCTCCCATTTCTGACATGAGGAACCCGATGCTCAACTACTATTCTATCTTTATTCTTGGTAGGTCCAAGGAGCATGCATCCAGCCATCCACGTAGAATGTGATGATCTGATGGACCTCCTTATCGTATTGCAAATACACGCTATGATTTGACTTACAGCGCTTGAAGCTGGGTTGTGCCATGAAATTTCCCATTTATTTGTACCAATATCAAGACGAGTTCTTTTGCCTGTACCGCAGCTTGCACACCTCACCTTCTGGAATGTCCATGTACATGTCTTTGTTGATAATGCAACTGAGGAAGGTCGTTGTCACGTTTATTTGGTGGAGCTCTAAATCCTTAATGCCTGCCACCACAAGGATTACCCGGATGCTTATGAACTTGGTAATGGGGGTGAACTTCTCATTGCAGTACTTGTGCATATGCAACACATATCCCTTCTCTATGAGCCACGCCTTGGTCTTGTCCACCACACCTTATTTGTGAATTTAGTTTTCAAGATCCACTTTGAGCCGATCACCTTGGCATCTTTTGGTCTGTCAAATAACTCAGAGGTGTCATTTGCCGTGATGGATGCCAACTCTGACTTGATGGAGGAATCTCACTGCTCCTTCTCAAGTTGTGCAAGAACCTCTTTGGCTCCATTGATGTAGCCAACATGCACCGTGCCATGCAGATCCATAAGCTGGTGCCTACATCAAAGCATTTTCACGCTATCCACTACCTACCGCTACGACACGGCAGCTTTGGTGGCACCTTGTCATTCTGTTGCAATCCTCTTTACACCACTTGCTTTCGTGAAACATTGAATGGACAGCTCCCCGAGGATCTCTCCCACTCCAGGAAATCAATGGGACAAGTGGTGCATCCAGAGGATTTTCCTCCGACGCCTGACTCAAACTCCATGAAGACTGTGCGCTTTAGCACACATAATGCCTCTAATGGATCTTTCCAACGGCCCTCTAACCTAGCCGCATCAATGTCAAAGTTTTCCTTGTCGATTACTACACTGCTGCACTCTAAAACTGCATCCTCAACCTCCATGTCTGACACCTCCTTCTCATAGCCAAGTACATGAAACTACTTCCCCTCCTTTGGAGAGTTCAAGATGCCCATAGTTTTACTGTTGCTGTTGAGGTTTTACTGCTCTTCGGAACCGACATCCCTTTTGTGGATGATTGATTGCGTGCATGGATCAGAGAGCTGGTACGTATTTTGAAAGCTCTTGTAGCCAGAGAACAAACACGGTTTTTCCCTATATTTCTTGCTTTTCACGCTACTACGCCGCTTTCACCATCGTGTGGGCCTTGCTCTAGAACACCTTCGAGTGTAGCACTTGTGGCTTGCACCCGCTCCAAAACTCTTGTTGCGTCTTTCAGTCATCCTTAACCTGTCACACTACTTTTCGAATGAGGCAAATGGTGTAGTGTGCTTTATGCACAACCTCCATGTAGAAACCTGGCAGATATCCCGCATCCACAAGCGTGGTCCATACCATTTTTAGAAGCGTTTGGTTTGCCCATTTTGCCCCTCCAATGGACTGTTTCGAGTACGGCGTAGTACCCACTTGATTCCCTATTGACCATGTGATTCCCATTTCTGTTGCTGTTTACAACTCTAACCTTTCGACCTGTCTGCTTCCCCACCACTGCGAATTGCTCCTTCAGCCGGTCCAGGTCCTCGCCTTCCCACTTGATGAAGTACACAAAGAGCTTCTTGTTGTACTAATCAACGAAGGTCACGAAGTACCTCAAGCCACTTGACAGTGTTTTGAATTTTCCACTCACATCATTGTGCACGAAGTCTAGCAGGTAATGCACGCGAGCCGTGTTCTTGTTGAACGGCCTGCATCGCGACTTGCCCAAAATGTAAGGCTCACACTTTTGTGTGCCGTTACGCCTGCTACCACTTCTGCTACACCGTCAATGACAAGACCGCGTACATCTTCATGTTTCATCATTTCCTTGATGGTTGCAGGCACCAAATGCCCCAGCTATTGGTGCCCTACCTCCAAAGTAGTGCTTCCTCCCTTGCCTCCTACAGTTTTTCCGCATCCAAAGCCACAGGGATCACCTTGGTCTCCACAATGTAGAGAATTCCCTCGTGCTTCACCTCAAGCACGACCTTGCCATCGTCGTCCATATGCACCATTGCACCTTCCTTTTGAAAGAGCACCTCGTACCCCTAATCCGTCAAGCGATAGACACTTAAAATGTCAGCCAGGCCGCAAACGTACTGCACGTTACAAATTATGCAGCGTGACTTCTTACTATCCACCACGACTTCCACATTCGTGTCACCTTGGCCGTTCGATGGCTCGATTTCATTGTTTGTGACCACCGTTGACTTTGAAACCTTTTTTTTGTTCACAAGGGTATGCTCCTTGGCTTTGGAATAAGACAACGCCTGTTGGCATTCTTGAGGAAGTGGTTATTGTTGTTGTTGAGGAGGGAATCACGTTTGGAGGTCTTTCCATCAGCCTTTGCCTCCTCCGATCACTGACGGGTCCATTTGCCTCCCTTGCTACGGTTGCAACATGAACCTTTTGTGGCGCCCCTCCTACCAATACCCTTTTTTCCGCCTCCCACCGCATGTTTTGGTGAGAACGGTCAATGAGAAAGATGAGGCCTTGATACAGCTCCGTTGTGCCTCGTTACGGATGTACCATGTAACAGCGCAATATGTGAGCTTGTCCTGTGGCCATCTTCCCAAGAAAAAGATGAATGAATCCCAGCTATCAGGAAGGAACATGAGGAGGGTCATTACCTACAGCTTTGTGGTGTTCTTCTACTCTACATCGTTGCATTCTAAGACAAGCAAACCGATCTGCTGCATGGTGGAAATGAAAACGTCTCCCTCCTCAATTCTTACCGTGAGGAGCCGCTTCAATCACTAGTATTTTATTTGTGAGCGACTTGGAATGGTGGATAACACAACGTTTCTGCTCAGGTTTGGGTCCCAACTTGCAGCCTTGGAACTATCCCCATTGTGACTCGGCAGTCCTGGAAATCAGGAGCATGAGTGCCTCCGTATTCTTCTTTGAGAAGGCATTTTTCTCCTCATCCTTAGCCTTCATGTCATATTTTTCCAACATGACTCCTAGTAGCCCCTTAGGTGGAGCTCAAACTGCCACATCCATAACGCAAAACTTGGGTCATCCCCACACTACTAGTTGTGCTACGCCTCGTTCTGTGCCATTGCACAACCTCTCCTCTAACAGGCTCTCTGACTTCACTGCCATGGCATCCGCGACAAAATTCCGTGCGCTTGGGAAGACGTGAACGACTCGGAAATGGCCAGTACCATGGGCTCACAATTCTTTGCCAGCTAATGTGGGTGATCTTTCGTGTTCGAGCTTCCGATGTGATTCACTTCTTCCTTTTGGACGGGTCTGAGGCTAAGCATGAGCTTTCTAGTCGCCTCATGCTATCTAAGCAGGAATCTAGTGACACTCAATTTTTTTAGGGACATTATGATTTTTTAATGACTATCTTACAAGGAAGTAATCTGGTAAGTTATTACGCTAGTTACGAGATTTCCAAAGCATCAAACCATGTGTATTTTGGCCAAGTGTACCTCAAGGTATGCTTGCTGAAGCGCATGTCACACCTACCAAAGAAACGCCTAACGCCTCCATGGTACCCACACACCGTGGCACTTTCTTTCATGTACAAAAAGCCTTTCCAGATGCACAGATCCCTTTGCGTGTGGTGGAGGGATCCCTTGCAATATTTCGACATGCCTCGGTAACTTGTGTGTTGAGTTTGATGATGGGGTTTGACAGGGTTCGAACATGTTCGCAACCTTGCAGCCTAAATCTTGACTGTCCTTGAGCAACAAACTTTACTACTCAGTCGCGGAATTTGCGCTGAAATTTCGACAGTATCATCTTGTAACAACCTGTCCCTTATCCCTCGGACGACTCAGCAGTCATTTGGTGGATGAATCTGCCGGATGAGCCATTTTAGTCGCATCTGGTGGAATTTCCATCGGATGTCATTTTGCAGCTGACTCACTGAGTTGTGCACATCCCAACTTTGAGAGCTCATGTCTCCCTCCATACTTGTCCGAATCTGGCGATTCAAGTTGCACCAGATTCAACTTGTCAGATTTCAGAGGAAATCATCCAATTTTGATGTGAAGCATTCCTTTAGTCAATATATCAAAATACAATGGTTTTCCTCTAATCATCAGCTCGTTGGTACCTCCCAGCGCCACACTCGAGCATGTAAAGGGGAAATTTTCAGTTGGGTCTGCTGGTGCAATTTCTTCTCCCTCCGTTTTTTCCATGTGGGTTAGCCACGCTTGTACTCTTTGTTGCAGACATCTTCACATCGAGCGTCATCGGCTGGCATTTTGTAATTGCTACAACTTCCTCTGCTGCTTCCACACCTGCTGCTTCTTGTTTCTGCCGTTACATTGCGAGTCGCTAAATCAGAGGCATGCATCCTTCTTTGCCATTAATGCTGATGTATTCTGCTCTACTACTCCAGACTACATACGGATTGTATCGGTGGATGAAATCTTGCCCGAGGATGATTTTGTGGTCGCTCATTTGGCAAGTTCTCAAGACAACTATGTTCCACGGATCTCTAATTTACAGTCATAGTGGTTCACAAAGTCAATGGGTATGCAACCATTCGTCAATGACCACTCCTTTAAACACCCCTTTTGGCTTGCAAACTGTTTTTTTTGGACTGGTTCATTGGGTACGGGGTTTTTGTTGGCTGTAAATTCCCTCCGCCACAATATGGATTATGGCCTCAGGGTTGTCACATGTTTGATTCCTCCATCCGAGTACTGAAGTTGGTACGAAAAATACAATCGGCTATTGCAATCGGTCGTCGTGGATGTCAAGTGTGGCTATTGCTCCTCTTGTGTCACACTTGATGGCGTTGTTGTATAAGAATTGAGTACATCGGAGGTGAGGTCAATACCGGAGAAGATCTCGTAAAAACATTGTGTGTATTCTGCCATGCTGGGATGTTGGTGTAAACACCGTAGCTTGTACCATGTGCAACGCTTCTCATTTTTCCAAATCATGTGATTATGGCATGCGCAATGTCCATCTAGTTCTCCGGTTTTCTTAGTGAGTTGTGCCATGTTGGATCGATTTGCTGTAGAGGAAGATCCTATGGTCGATTATGTGAGATCGGTCATGTGAAACGTTGATCAAGATCTGCCGGTCTTAAACTGTAGTTGGGTTGCCTTTAGATCGGACCACCATCTCACTACAATGTCAAGCAAAAGCAAGGTCATGAGGTCCTTTTTTTCTCATTCTTCGTCCCAATAGCGGTGTGGTACACTTTCAAACTCGTCACCTACATCCCATCTGTCGGTCCTTTGGAGTTCACATAAATTGAATGACTCGCAAAGTGCCGGTAAAATTCTGGGCTTGCTTGAGAGTTGAATATTTCCTTCGGTGAGTACAACTTCCTGTGCATGTGCTTTTCGACACTCTTCCATCTTTGCGTTGATGTTTATTTATAAGGTGGGTGTTGAAGCTCTCTAGTCTTAAGAGCTTCTAGTGCAGGTCCCCATTAATGCGAGCATGTCCATTAGTACCTCCTACTATGCCAGTTGTCCTTTTGATGGACAACATCAGGGGCAAACGGTTTGCATAAACTAAGGAGTCTGTCAACATGTTGGCTACTGGGGTCGTCGGTGCTACTCCCTTTCTCCGTTGCCTCCTTTGTCTCAAAGCATTGTTGATCGCATGCTACTGATCCTCCATCACTGGAGTCTTTACCGGTTATTACTACTCATTGTCGGGTGTGCACGATCTCTTTACCTATGTTGTCATGAGTTTTGTGAACTTCTCAATATTGTAGATGTGTTGAAACCTTGAACAAGGTTATTGCCTTGTAGTTTGTGGATTGGCTGGCCCAGTCATGCGAGTGCGCTCTTACAACAAATGTTAGACTAAGCAAAATGTGAATGGTTCAGAGGGATGTGGTATATAGTTGAAGATGAGTCAAGGAATTGAAACAATTGAATTATTTGCATTGAGCGGTAAGTGTACTTTGACGACAACTTTCAAACAATTCGAGTGCATATATACATTGGGAAAGAACACAAAAAGGCATACGTTGGGTCTTAGACGCTGGCGCCGAGCGACACGTGTGACGTTGCGTCGTGAGTGACAGCTTTGAGAAACTCCGCCGAGAATTTGATAGGTTTCAAGAATAATGAGGCGTGGTTAGAAAGCATTCTTTCACTGTTGAGAAGTTGACCGAACAATATAAAACATCGATACGGTTTGTGCTAATCTTGGCGGCCCTTCTAAAACGTGGTAAAATGTATAATAACCTTTCGAAACAAAAAAACGGAGGTCGGGGTTGGTGGCCAAAATTTCCTTGGCCAAACAATGTACAGTTCATGAGGTCAGTGCATGGTGGGCCATGAATCCAAGGACAAAAAAGTCCACTGACAAGGTTTAGGATCTTATGCAGGTTTGGGACAAAATCATGAAGATGAATGAACATTTCAAAACATTGATCTAGTTTACGACACTTCTATGGAGACTCTTGGAAAGTGATGAAAGAAAGCGTCAAAGCCTTCAAGAACAGAAGACCAGATGTCGGGGTAGTTTGCCAATATGCCATTTGTCAAATGACATAAAAATCACAAGGTCACTACATAGTGGGCCGTAAATCTAAGGACACAAGTGCCCACTTGCCTGGTTAAGGGACTCGTGTACATCTGGGATGGAACACATCCCCGTTCTTCGTTGTGACATCCCGACACATAAGAAGATGTGGATCGGTGATGCCTATGTTACACATCAATCAGATGATTGGAATCCCCAAGGTTGTTATAAGCCTCCTCACTGTTGTGCGAGGTGTCATAGCCATGCCACTTCATCAGATACTTGGTCGTTTTCCCACAACGACAAAGTCAAAGGATGTCTTCAATCGCATGTTGCGTATCCCCTCCACCTAGATTAGACGCAAAGAGCAACATCTCAGCTGGGGATGTTCTCGTTAGGATCCCAGGAGTGCTTCAGCTTGCTCATGTAGAAAACTGGGTCGATCTCTATATTGTCCGGTAGGCAAATTCAAGCGACAACTAGAATATGCATCCACTTGATTTCAAACGGGCCAACCTGTTTGGGTTTGAACTTCACAAAGTCTTGTCCATGGAGTTTGATGTTTGTTGAGCTGAGTAGCATGCAATTTTTGGCTCTAGATATGTCGTTACTTTGGTTTTGGTCCACCTCTTGCTTCATGGCTACTTGCATCTTCGCGAGAGTCTGGCGTGTTTCCTCCCAAATGTTTCAAAAGTCCTTTTGTTGAATGTTGACCGCAGAAATTTTGCTCTGGCTTTGCAGTCTTGCCGGTGTGGGGGGAAGTTTGTCGTTAAGGACCTCAAGCAAAAGTTCCCCTGCTATGGTGGAATTTATGGAGTGTTGTGTGGGTTTTGCGATTGAAAATGCTGTTGTCCAATCAATGTCGTGCGGCTTGCATAAAGTATAAAGGGGTTGTTCAAGAATTTGATTGATCCTCTAGGGTTTTCCATTGGTGTGAGGTGTATTCAATATCACCGGTAGCTACCTTGCCTCCAATGCACTCTGGTTCTACTAGGACAATGGCCTCTAACGAGAAATTTGCTAAAAAAGCACCATAATCGGCCTACAAGACGACCTTCGACAAATGATCGTAGTAGCCGCTTGCATCAATAAAACTGACAATAATGCTCAGATGTAGGAATCAAACATTTGGTGACTCCAAAGCCACAATCTTTCTCATAGAGGATGGAAGTCAAAGTCGACAGAAGCCTCCTCTCTCATGGATATTAACGCGGTAAAACAACGTGATCAACAGCCGTCTTAGGCTTACTAGGATCTAGGACACATGTTACGTGACCGCCATGTATGATAGCATCAGGTCAAAAGTGGGGCAAGTCGCACATAGAAAATGAGGAATCATGAAATTGTAAAGGCCACTCCTCTTCGGCTGGAAATATCTGCACCAACCAATCGCCAATGTGAGCGTCTCACGTCGCCACAAATGATGGGTCATTACATCGTAAAGTTTGAAGAGGGATACAAGGATGACCAACAGACGATACTATTACGAGAACAACCAAGGGGTTGCAAAAGTTGCAGAATGCCAATGACACTACTGGATGGAGGAGCTTCTAACAGTTGTTTTGGCAATGACATGGTTGAGAAGTTGAGCTTGTAAACCAAGCCAAGGGAATTCTACGAACAAATTGTTAATGGACTACTGCAAATCCACTGAATTCACAATCCTCTCCAACTTGAAATGAGATATCTACATGATATAACAGTCTTGACAAATTGTTCCATGAGCGACCACAAAATCATCCTCATGTAGTACTTTGTATACCAACGTAACCCACTCGTAGACAAGAGCACCAGATCTGTCTACGTCAGCGGATATGTCTACAACACCAGCTTCAAGTTGAGCAATCCATGATGCAACAGGGATTACGAGAAGCAATAGAGGTAGATGCAACTGAGGAAGTTGGAAAATTTGCAAAACACCAGCCAATACATTTGTATGTGCCCAAGAGATACTTGCAATGTGGAGCCCAAGCATGGCTAGTCCATGTGGAAATGTGGACAGTGGAAGAAATCGTAACAGGAGAGGTGACCACATTGGCCTCGACACCTGACAAGTTTGAATCTGTTTCTGAGGAGTCTGTACCCCACGTTGATGGATAGCCCGGAAAGCTACCTCCATAACGTAACACCAATCACTAAATGTATCTGAAGCCGGGCAGCACACAGACAGTGAATGAGATATATCAGATGAGCGACCACGAGTGGACCAAATTGAAAGAATAGTTGGGTGAAATGCAAGGCCTGAGGTTTATCCGATCATCCACGTCACCCTACGCGGCACATGCACTTTTTGGGGAAAAGAAAATTGGAGAGACGCGGATGTGTATATACCACTAGATGTTCAACAACATCATTGTTAAGGAATGTTACCCTCGTTTGTGAGTCGACAAACATTTTCACCAACTCCATTGGGCCTGAATCTTCGTCATAATCGACACATGCAATGGCTATCCTCACATCTGCATATCTCATAAGGACATAAAAGGGATACTATTTTCACCAGACACGGGCACATGGAGTTCATGGTCATATTGTTTGGACTCACGAATGCTCGCAACATTCATGGCAGTGATGAGCAACATTTTTTGCTTGTACATCAATGACTTCATTGTTGTATTATCGTTAGGACACCCGCACCTCGGCGGAGTACAACGGACATCTCTTAAAAGTTCTCAAAATATTTTGATGAGAGGAATTTTATGGACGAATCTCAAAACACTTCTTTTGTTGTTCGATCAATTTTTCGGGATGTATTGTAGCGAACGGATAGGAAGCTTGGCTCATTGGGCCAAAACCGCGGTAGTTGAGGGCCTTCGACCCTCATCTCATCCCATCCGCCGCCCCACATGCCTGGAGGGAGTGGAAATGGAAGAAGTTGGAGCGACCGAAATTACATCCATGACCTCAGCACCCAAAAACGTTCACAGCCGTACCGAAGGAGCTTACAGAACTTGTAGAGGAGTTTGGAGAAGTTTTTGTGGGCAAACTATACTAAACGTTACCAGCGCAACGCAACATCAACCATCACATCGATCTTGAGCTAGGCAGCAAACCCATAGTAAAGGGGACATATCAGATGAGCAGTCATGAACTGACCAAGCTCAAAATGTAGCTGGAGAAGATGCTCGGCCAGGGCTACGCGACACTTGTGCTTTTTGTGAAAGGGAAAAACATGCAAGATGGTGATGTGCGTGGACTATCGGGTGGTGAACGACAACACCATCAAGAACCGCTACCCCCTTTCTTGAGCATATGAACTTTTTTATGACCTCCGTGGGGCCAGTTTCAGCAAAATCGACCAATGGAGCGCCTATAACTAGATTCGCAAAGGTAAGGATGTGAAGAAGACATCATTCTGCACCAGATGTGGACACTTGAATCTCATGTTCATGCTGTTTGGAATCACAAAGAACCCTGTAACATCTACGACAATAATGAAAATTCTGTTTCTACCTGTACCTCGACAACTTTGTCGTGTGTCTCGGCGAAATCCTGATGTACAGTCGCAGCTCAGAGGAGCACAATGGACATCTATGAAAATTCCCCAGAGTTTCACAAGGAGATATTCTACGGAAAACTTTAGAAATGCGACTTCCATTGCCAACCGATGCGGTTTTTGGGCCACATCATCGGTGGCACATGGGTCACCATGGACCCGGAAATGGTGGAGGAAGTTGTCAATTGGCTAACACCTGCAAATTGTTTGAGACATGTATGTTATTTTCTTGGTTCTCTGCAATTACTACCATCGATCAATAAAAGACAACGCACAGGTGTCAATGCCTCTCTCTGATCTCATTCGGAAAACCACCGAGCAGGATTGGGGGGTTAGCGATCAAGAAGCGTTCAACTCTTCATAAATGCTTTGACCTTGGCACCGGCCTCAAATTTGGCAGATCCATCGGTGAACTAAAGTATGGACACCAATGCGTCTGATTGAGCCATCGGATATGTTCTCATTCAAGACAACGGTGGTAGCGAACAACCGGTCATGTACATGTCGAGAAATAAATGCTCATAGTCGTGCAAGCCTTTAAGATGTCGTGGTGCTAGTTGGAATGTGAGTGATGCATCATCCTCACCGACCATCACGCCTTGAAAAATCTCAAGACCCAACCAAATGTTTTTCACCGACAAACTCAATGGATGGACTTTCTTGAGTCGGATTTGGACGACAACCCTGAGTATCAAACTGGAAAGACAAATCTGGCGGATGACCTAAGCCGGTCACTAGATTCAATAGCTTGGATCAGTACGTTGCTCGTCGGACGAGACCCGTACCTCCCCAAGTTGTTTGCAAGGGGTTACGATGAGTTCAACACGTACGCCAACTAAGGTTTGGTTCGACGACCCCTGCAGACGACTATGATTCACTCACCAAGTCATTCTTCCTCAAAACAAGGAACTATGTTGGATGCTAGTGGGGGAATACCACGACACTGGTGCATTTTGACACTTCAACAAGGAAAAGACGCTTAAGAAACTGGCAAAGTAATGTTGTTGGGACAAGATGCTGGTCGACGTGGTGGCCTTCTATAAATGGTGGGACACATTCTAGAGATAAAAACATCGACAAACGCACGACCCGGTCTACTTCAACCCATACCCGTATCGAAGGAACCGCGGGTCGTCATCAGCATGGACTTCGTGATGGGACCACCCGCCACTCCCGAGGGGTATGACGCTATCCTCGTTGTGGTGGACATGTTTTCTAAAATGTTGCACTTCATCCTGAACATGACCACCGTCACCGTAGCACTAGCAGTGAAGCTGTTTTTGAAACAGATTGTGCGGCTGTACAATCCGGTTCCATGATCGTGCCATGTACCATGATGAGTAAAAAGCAGCCTTTGTTGTAGCTGTTTTTAGTGCAAACTGATGACACGCTACGGCAGTCGAGTCCAATTATTGACCGACGGGCAGACTGATAAAACCAATCAGACACTTGAACAACTCCTCCAAACTTCATGCGAGTCTCACAGCACCGATTGGGCAACAAAACAATCTGCAAAACTCGCCTACAACTCTGCCACTTCCATCGCTTCTCGTAAAACACCTATTCTATTGGTATACTGCAAACGTCACGCTACACCGGCTAAAATGCAGAGTCAACGTAACATACCCGCAGTTGGCATTCTGTAACAACTGCTCGCCATTTTGCAACTAACTCTGGGACTAGACGAAAGCCCTCAGAATTAAGTCCAAGAATGGACGCGAGTGACCGCCTCAGCCACTTTTGGCTGAGACGCACCGCGCCGAGAACGGACGGGGTCGTCATAGGGCAGTTTGTAAACATTCAACACAAAAATCATATCATTCCACGTGGCAGTGCCACGTGGAACAAGACTCAAGCGGCGCTCTAAGGGCGGAGGAGTGACACAATGGATTTCCATCGCGACACTCCTCTTACCCCAAAATCACACAAGAGGTATCTTTCTGGGCTAGAGTCAACCTGGACTATAGCCCATACATTACTATACGGACAAGGGCACCTCGAGACTCCAATCTCGAGACCCCAAAACACCCCATGAATATTTCAAGACTGTTTTTAATCCCAAAACACTGCGTACGCTACACATTCATTGTCGCGAATTCACACGGATTTGGGAGGAAAAGCAATAGAAACTCAGAAAGACGTAAGCCGCCATGAAGCAAGCACTCGACCGACATTACAACGATGACCCGTTTGACATTAGCAATTGCGTCCTTCTCATCTCTAAGAACATCAAACTCGGAGGATAGAACTTTGCGAAGCTCAAACCTCGCTATTTGGGACCGTTTTCTGATGAATCAAATGGAAACCCTTCTGGTCGCTCGACTTTGTCTGCTTGATAGCATGGCGATCCACCATGTGTTCCACACCAACAAGCTCAAGCACTACCGGGACCCAAGTACGAGCTTCCCCGACAAAGATGTCGCACCTCCACCACGTGTGTAAGTGGACAGGGATAAGGATTATGTGATCGAATATATCCTCGGATATCGACGCCGTGGAAAACACAACCAATTATTTGGTCAAATGGCATGGCTACGATGTCGCGGACAACAACTCTGAGCTCTACTACAACCTCTGAGATGTCGATCATCTGATTGACGGTCACTTTCACCGTCACCAGCCTACATGTGGCAGCGTGCTAGTACGTTGTGGCTAAATCTCGGGAAGTGTTACATAATTGTCGTATACGAGTCCCTAAAACTCGCGAGTGGGCATTTCTCATGTTACATTCATGACCCAACTCGCGACGACTTCAGGATTCTTACGCCGTTCGGCCAAGGGTATTTTGGCCAACTGTCTCGACTTCCACTATTCCATTCTATTGTTTACAACTTCAACCACTTTCCAAAATGGTTGAAGGAAGTGTCGAGAACCGTATCGATGTTCCGATATTGTTCGGTGGACTTCTTGACGATGCTCGACTTTTATAAAAAAGTGACGTGGAATCCTTGAGGCTGCTCGATTTCGGTAGAGTTGCTTGAATCCGGCACTTACGGCATGATCTCGCACGAGTAGCTCTATTCGAACATTGTTGACTAGACTTATGTCTCATTCTTATGCGTGGTGCCGGAACTTTTTTTGTATCTTCCGCTCGATTTTCGAGGGTCGGACGGGTCAATCTGACACGTTGGAGGTTCGGCGAGGCATTTTGTATCTTCCGCTTTTTCGTACATGTATCTTGTAGTGAAACCCTGCCATCGTGGCTTTGTCCACTACATTTCGTGACGAAAAAGACTTGCATCGAGGGTTTGGGGCTGGAAGCATTGATACACATGTATTGATGTGCTACTCTTTTTGACCATCAAAACTTAAAAAGTACACGGCCACGGTCAAAGAATCGTGCCTTTCCCTGACCCATGCGGCATTCTTTGAAATTCAAACTTTGAAGCTTCGAACGACCCACCGCCTCAAACTTCTCGCTCGTATCGCTCCTACACGCATCGAGACGCGGACTGCTATCGCCATACAAGTCCGTGTCACTTGCACGCACCACTCACCTCCTCCTCCACTTTTCACACAGTGTCCAGCAGCTTGTCTCTCCCCGCTTCAATGGTTGCCTCCTCATCAGCAGGCAACTCTCCACGCCACGTGTGGGCCGATGACTACAGTCCCACTCCTTCCGATGGCCCACAAACCCACATCCCGCTCACCTCTTGCGTGCAACATATGCGTCGTGACTTCCGCCATGAACGTGGCGATCTGAGCGCCTCTGCGGCCGGCTCCGCGCCCTTCAACACGACTCCACTCGTGGACAACGACCACAACGCCTACATGCG
This sequence comes from Penium margaritaceum, assembly GCA_023375785.1. Lineage (NCBI taxonomy): Eukaryota > Viridiplantae > Streptophyta > Zygnematophyceae > Desmidiales > Peniaceae > Penium > Penium margaritaceum. The sequence goes on along the minus strand of SZWC01003840.1, from coordinate 146,569 downwards.
TGGGGTGTACACCCCTCATGCCCCACGTCCTGAGTACTATGTTGCCGCGGGCATAGTGCCGTCCGCTTACGAGGCCCTGCTCGCACGCACGGTCCCGGCACAAGACACGCCGCATACCCCTTCGACGGTGCGACCTCCGCCGCCACAGTTCAACACACCCTTGGAAAGCCCAAGCCAGAGTGAAATGTCAGCCCAGATGCCCGCGCCCTCCAGCACGCTGACGGAGAACACCAAGACCACAGCTTTGGGCCGTGCATTCTGGACGTCAGAGCGCGATGCGGCCATGCTTTGTATCGCGCTCAAGCTGGCGCCTACCTACCGCGGATGCAACACATGGTGGAAGAAGCTGTACGACGCCATGGTGCCCCTGTTGAAGGCCGAGTTCGGGCTACCCAGCATCTCCCGTCAGCAGGTTCGGTCGCGCATGAGCAATCTTTTGGCGTTGTGGAAGAACACATATGCATTGTCCTGTATGAGCGGCACTCCGTACAACCCCATGATGTGCAAGTTTGAGTTTAGTTCTGCTAAGTGGGAAGACATTAGGGAGGTCAATGCAGAACAAGGCAAGCTTGAGGGCAAGCACATTCCATGGTTTGAAGTTGCAATGAAGCTTTTTTCACCTGATAAGGCTTCTGGGAACAATGTCATTTCAAGTGACCAGCATGTCATTGAAGAAGAGGTCGTTGTGCTTGACGACGGGGATGAAATGGAAGTGCGACATGCAAAGAAGAAGGGGGAAATTAGAGAAGCAAATGGACAGGGTGGAGAAGCTTGCTAGGAGCAGCGCTATAATGGAGTGCTTCATTCATGATGAGGGACCCAAGTCTTCTTATGGGCTTGTTGTTAAAGTGAATGATGCTGATGCAACAATGGACATCGCTACGAAAGAGGAGATGATGGATAAACTCAATGGGAAGCCGGAGCTGATCGATGATTTTGCGTTCACCAAGGGCGAGCTCCACGCACGCGTCATCCGCACTATCCTAGGGCGGGGCATCAATGAGCCCAAAGCTAATCGGGTGTGCGTGGCAGCACCCACCGTCGGCAAGGAGGATGGAGCAGCTACTACCGGGCCATCAACCCCCAATGTGGTTGGTGAGGCAGGCATGGCATCGCTTATGGCCGACGAGACACTGTGACCCTCATGTTGTACTGCTTTCCAATGTACTTTTCAAAGTATTTTCAAGTCTACCAACTTGGCATTCTCTCGGATGTATCCTCTTCATTTTCCCATGTCACATAGTCATCCCATATTCTACGTGCAATGCGTGTCATCATGCCACGCATACGTGCATCACCATGTCGTTGTCCCGCTACTTGCACCCGTCGTGCAGGCGGCTGTCGTGATGCCTCCTCCACTTGCGTGATTCGGTGGCTTCGCGACATTGTATGAGATTGTGTAGAACAAAACATGACATCACCAACTTGGGTTGAAATCAGATGTTGTAATGAGGAACATCGCGAAGAATGTGAAACCTGGCCTTGAGAAGACGAAACGCACGCTCGATCATCGAGCGTGCGCCGGCATGACGGCGGTTAAAGAGTTCGGGTGGGGATGTTGGCGGTGATGCCCCAAACTCCCTGAGGCAGTACCGTGTAACATGGTAGGGAGTCACCAGACCGAACCCCTCGAGGCAACCAACATCCACTAGCAGGCAGTTGTTGTCAGGCAAGCGGAAATTTTGACGTAGAGCATTCTGAAACATTCTACTCTCGTGTGCGCTGCCTTCCCACCCCACCATGACGTAGGTGAACACCAAGTCCGTGTTGCATGCTACGAGGATGTTCACGGTGACCTGCTAATGTCGATTCACATATGCGCCCCGCCGGGACAGTGGAACCATCACCGGCACATGGGTGCCGTCAATTGCACCAAGACACTCGTCAAACCATGGTAAGAAGTCGCGCCGTCCAGTCCAAGCTTGCGGGGGAGGGTCTTGGACTTGTGGTTGGCGGATAACAGTTTGTGCAAGCCTGATGATAGCAGCGACCACCTCTCTCATGACTATATGCACCGTTGCAGGACCGTGTTGAAATCTCTCGCACAATTGGCGCACCGACATGGCTTGGGCGATGCATTGTAGCCATACGAACAGCTTCTCCTCGACAGTGAAGATAGTGTCGCGAAGTGTAGTGTGCGTACGAATGAAGGTGACGATGTTTGCCCACGTGCGGTTGGACATGCGGGTAGTGTTGAAAATACGTTGTGGATGGCGGTATTGGAGTTCGTGCAACCATGGCGCGGCGCCGAACACCCCAGTGTGCATCGGCCATCGGAGGAACCAGGAAAGGAGACGACGGTACAGCTTTGCAACGAGCACCGCCAGAGCCTCGCGGAACTCCGCGTGCAGCCGGGTAGCGCGACAGATTAGATCTGCTCTGGCAACGACGCGAGTTCGAAGGACATCCATGGCGACGACTGGTTAGGAAGCCAGTGGTTGCCACCCTTGTTTGTACAAAGGCACTCCAGTGTGAACCCCGGCTTCACGCGTCCGGTCATGCACGTCACGCTCAAGCCAGGCGGCGGTGCCCGATGCGGCTTGATTAGGCGACTCGGGAGTAGAGTTCCAACGGTCCCGGGATCGAACTCTCAATTCTGCTGAAATAGCTGTTGTGACAAACGGGAAGTGGCGCTAAATACACTGCTTCTGGCGGTAGAGAAAATGTATTCAACTCGGCGCACAAATCATGAATTCAACGTGACTACAGTGGTTCGATACCACCCAATACAAAAAAAAAGTTCCGGAACCACGCATTATTCTTGGGGCAGTTCGACCTCGGAGCCCAGGTTCGTTCTGCGGTTCGAGATGAGGACATGTTTCTTAAATATTTCAACCATGGGGCCCTGACGGCCGATCTGGTCGACCATAGGGCCTCCACCGCTGATCTGATCAACGTCGAGGCCCGTCGGCGGTCTGCTGCCAATGACAGGCTCGATCGGGCGAAATTCGCCAGTCTGCGGTCGCCCATGACCGTCGGAAAGTAGTCGCTATGTCTAAGGTTGTCACGAGCAACTTGCGAATCCTCATCGACCTCGAAACGAATTGGAGCAAAGAAGCAGATCCTCATGATACTTTGGATTCGTTTTATTTTTTTGTTGAAATTGTCGGATGTGTTAGTGGAGACATCCCGACCGTTAACGCGAAAGAGGTGGTCGGTGCATGGAATTTTTTTCGGTGGATGGTCACTAAGTGCGCGAGAAAGTCAGTGGGTTCTCCGACGGCATGGCCCGACATTAGCTAGAAGGTGTGGGAGTGAAAACAAATCGAACTGTGAGCAATTGAAGCAGTTTGCAGTTGAATCATGCCGTCTAGAAGAAGTCGGAGATTTCGACATGATTTATGTGTCATGCGGATGGAATCCTCCTAAATACACACAAACCGCCCGCTTAAGCAAGCGGGCACTCGTCCAACATAGCGGGACCGGTAGCAGCCCGGCTATCTGGAGACGCGGCCGGCAGACGGCGGGCCCTCACATTGACCGCCGCCCGAATGAGGGCTCCAGCGCTGATGGATCCGGCAATGCGGGTCCTCGCGTTGGGACTGAGCTCGAACCCGGCCCCCCGGGTCAATTTAACCTTATTCTTGGCATAATATGTATGTGCTTGATGCATGTACAGTAAATGTATGCACTTGTAAGTACAGTTAGTGCTGTATGATCCATTTGTCCCCAACAGCCGAATGGTTTTTTGTCGCGCACCTCATGCGTGTGAATCATCTACCTCCACTCGCTGTAACACTTATTTTGTCTAAAAAGTACCTTACATGCACAGTTTATTTTTGATAATATGTAAGCGGCGTAATGTCTGTCCATGAAAGCGTTATAGATGGGCAGAGGAGAGATTCTGATGACACAACTGTCGCACGCGATTGGCTTGCGAATAGTTTACAATGAATAAGCTATCTAGAATGGTTCGAAGGATCTATGTGGGTATGTCCAACGAATTATAGTATTATGCGATGTACACGTAACAGACATCTCAGTCGTTCGATAGCCGAGCAATGTATCTGTAAGAGATATTCGCATCTTCTCTTTCCCCGCATCGTATGGACCACTTCAAGCTGCAGGACGGATGGTTTGGGCGCAGTATCTTCAGCATAAGAACGTTGTTCGATGACATTGCTTCAAATATTCAACGAAAAAGCAGTTATATTTTCTCCCGGTTTCAGGTATTCGCAACCTGGATGTGTGGTAAAGCGGAAGTTGTGCACCCAGCAAATACGACATCGCCCATGGAATGTATTAAGTAAAAACTACCCGAGAAACGTCCACAAGATGTGGTCTTGCCCGACCGAATCTGGCCGTGCCCTCATCCCTCTTCGGCGACGCCTATCATGCCCAAGCCGACATCCCCGCGCGCTCCGCGACCGTGAAAGCTCCGACATCTTCCGTCAAGTTTGCAATACCATCCAACCGTCAATCTACAACCGCCAATGTACCCGCGTTTGAATGTGGGCTGGACATTTTCAATCTGCGACTTGGATCTCTGTGAGCGCCTTCGGTGCTAGAGAGTTCCTTCAAACGAGTTATACATCAACGCAACATTCCCGACATCGTCGTATGACTGTCATCCAAACGTGGCCACTTCCCGCCGATCACGAGTACAACCTCAGCGGCAGCTTTTCGTCAAAATATACTTGACTCCAAAAGGGACTTCTATACAATTCACTCGCCGAATTTCCACCGAATACAAGGTCGGATTCGAAAGTAAAGCGGCGAATATTATGGAGAATTTTCTGCGTTTCTTTCAAGAAACCTCCAAGGCTTCGTTACCTTGGGGCCTGGGAGGGTCACATACCTCAATAAAAGCGACAACCCCTGACAAATTAGTAAAGCATTGTTAAAAAGACACTATAGAAGTAACATTTGAGTCAAAATGCAAGTTAATGGCACCAACACAAGCAACAAACAATGTGAAGAAAATTGACGTATTTAACTTGTGTAGTATGTAGCCATATAATGTTGTTAAAAGGGTGACATAAGTTTTTTAATGAAAGCATAATCGCAAAATTCACCATATTAAGTTATAGAGAGAAAACCAAGATGTACACACCATAATCCTATCCAACCATTGCATCATCCCTCTAAATATTTCTTACAACAATTGATTGAAAAGTACATTTGAGTTCATAAGAAGGATAGTTTCACTAATCTATGTCATGGAATATCATTGTTGATGTTGTAATAGGCAAATCGAGTTCAAGAAACATGTTTACAGTGGTACAATTGATAGAATCCATTTAATTAAAATGACAATGTGATGAAGTAACCCTATTGGTAAAGCTGAGGATTAAAAAAGTCATACCCATCAATAAAACCACTTCTAAAGTCACAATTTAAGATTTTTCATTAATTTAGAAGTTTTATGGAGAAATTCATAAGACTTATTCCCTTCCTAACCGAAACACGTATACACTATGAAAAATGACCCCCAAACCTAACAAAGGCATAGAGGGGTTTGAGGTTACTTTTTTATTTCAAATGTACAAGGTGCCTCCATTAAAATAACCATAAGGTTCTAAAATAAAACAAAAAGAGTCTAGTGCCTCCCACAAAACAAAAGCTAAAACCCCAAAACAAAATCAGAAAGGAGGGTTATAAATTTTCATGGCAATAGTATCCTAGTAACACTTCATGTGTGTAACATGAAGAGTATAAAAAAATACTATAAAATGAGTAAAGATTAAATAATTGAGGAAAAACTACTTTAATATAGAATAAAGTATTGATAAGAAAACCAAGAGTTGAATGATAAATAAAATCACATATAATCTCACTTCAATGGCCAATTAAGAGTTGATTCAAATTAACGATAAGTTTCCAACCTAAAAAGCATTAAACAAGCAATTTCATGAAAATCAGTCAGGATCTGTTTATGGAAATGCACTTTAAATGAAGTTTAAAACTAAGGATAATATGCTTATATCTTTAAATTTCTATAAACTTTTCTTAAAACATATTAAAGTGAAAAATGAATAACAATGTTAAGCTTTTTCCATATTTAGATTGATACATATACGTGTACACATCTACCAAGATACACCAAGAGAAGGCCATTGATGAAGGGATATGTAAGAAGATAATTCCAATATAAGATTACACATTTTTATTATGATTAAAAGTAGATGATAACTGTGAAGCGTGGTAGTGCCACGCCGACTGATGAAAGGAGCCACGGGGCTTGAGGAAGGTCACCTGAGCCTCTTAGTCGAACGAGAAGACTTGAGGGTCAAAGACCTTCAAGCATCACAATTTTGGCCTAAATGAGCAAGGATTGAGTCGAATACATAACATTGTACAAGAGCACTAGAGCTCGAAACCCACGTAATGATTACCAAAGATGCTGAGGCGGCTCTCACCCCTAGTGGGGGAGTGTAACATGGCAATGCCACTCCTACAGATCGAAGGAGCCACGTGGCTTGAGTGGGGTCTCTTGGGATTGTGCACGATTGGATGGGATGGAAAGTGGGTTAGAGATCCTCAAGAAGTGCGCTTTGAGCCTAGTTTGCCAATGGTTCCATCTAATTTGTTACAATTTAAAAAGGATATGTTTCATATACATCATCCAAAGTAAAATTTAATGGTGACAAAGTAGTTTGGAAAGGGTATCTAGTATCTTCTTTTCACTTCTCTTGATAATGTAGACCCTTTATAATAGAAGGAGCTTGACATGTCCGCATGAACCTTTCAAGTCATGAAAAATACTATTAACATATGTTCTACTTATAATTTCTATTGAAAATCAATTTTTATCATGATTTTACGCATTTATGATTGTTATATTCTTAAAGGGATATACATATATGAACATTTTGAGAAGCATTATCGATATAATTAAAGGTGAAATTTGGATTCTAATTTAGGAGGTTCAATTATTGTTTTAAAGGTCTATTACTTGAACTAGACGTAAATATTTCCATTTTAAGCACAACATTAACATTCTAGGCATATTTAGCATCTTTTATAACACATAAGAAACATTTTTAATTAAACTTTGACTTAAAATCATATTAATCTCTTTACGTGGCCTCGATGAGTGTCATGTATTCTATTCAATTTGTACGTTTTGAAAATATCACATGAAGATATGCAAACATTATTTGATATATTGATGTTTTTGACATTAGTATAACATTATAATACATTTGGGTCTAAGAGTGCTTGATTATGAAGTCATAAAAACCTCCTTGTACGTAAGATCTCCATGTACTCTAATACATACCAATGCCAAAAAATTACGAAAGCAAAATATTGAAACTAAAAGTCTAGTTGAAAATGACTATGAAGTTTTTCTATGATATAAGGAAAGAACGAGAGTGCCTTGCTTCTTTTGTCAATTATGTATTTCAAATGGCCCTTACTGGATAATTTTACATCGAAGTTAAATAACATGGAAGTTGTGAGGGAAATTTCCTATCCACATTGGTAGAATATACTAATAATAATGCAACGCTTGCATATGTTATAGCATATTAGAGCTAGAAAAATGTTGTGAAGCTCATGAAGTCATGTAAGGTAAAATTTTAAATGGATTCATTATACATCATGTTAAGATAAAAAACATACCCGATGTTAGATACGTACTCATGGCAGACCGTTTAGACATAGATTTGATCTCAAAGACAAGTTAAGTTTTTATAGGCAACTCAAGTAAGGCTACGTTTTTCTTCATTTTTTTTGAAATGATTTCGTAGCTGTTTAGCATTCATTCTTTAAAGATAATGCATCATTCGTAGTTTGGAGAAAGCTTGTTGTACACCAGTATCCGCAAGTGAAAGAGTATATGTGATATTATCTTTAAAGTTGGAGTAAGTTTGAGAATTGAGGACTACTAATGCTTCTCCTTAGTTGCGTTTTATTATTATTCAAATTTGGATTAAGTTGAATGACCATGTTCAAACCAACAATGTAATCGACTCTTAACAAGTTCATGAGCTATTGAATGCATTGAGCAAGCCTTCTTCTAGAATTCCAAAATTCCCTTAAGGAATTGTAAACCTTCGAGTGATGGAATTTGGGGCCTTTATAGAAAGGTCCAATTATCTCATCATGGATCATACGATACAACAAGGAAAGGCATTATTGAGGTTGAAAGTTTGTATTTACAATGAGAATGTCCTCAATATTTTCTTCAATACTTATGTAAGCATAAAAATGGAATGGATTCTTGTTGAACGTACAAAGTGGTAGTACATAATGTGTTAAAGGAATAATATCTACACACACTTGAACACATCTCCGTAAACAAACTTTGCCATAAACCAGGGTGCAAATCCTTATTGTTTTGTTATCCATTGACGGAAGGTTGTTAGCACTACCACTACCTCCATCATGAAATTCCTTTAAACCTTGCTAGGCTTATAAGGTTATTAGAGGGTTGAACCTCTTGTGAGAGAGTAAGATTATGCATAGCTTACATTAGTCTTAGAGAGATCTCCCAAAATATCCCTTACTTAGGCTGGCATGCTCATGCTGGACTTACAAGGACCTTGGAGGGATCTTCAACATTGTCTTGTATGAAGGGTTGGAGGCAAAGTTAAGCTTACAGAGGTCTTAAAGGATTCCCAAAATGGTCCTTAACATCGAATTTTTCGTGTATCTAGGCTTATAGATGCTGTGAAGGTATTTTTTGGACCACCTCAGTTCAAGGTCCTTTTGTTGAAAGGCGGGGACCATTCGACATGAGTGCGCTTATGCACAAAACACATCTTATTTATTCTTGTTAAGACAACTGAATAACGTAATACAAAAGGAGAGATGTGGACATAAACTTAACCATTATAAAGTGGAAGATTCCTTAAGAAAGAATTCACTTGTATTTTTTGGTGTGAATGATAACTATAATGATTTAGTAGGTCAACATGGCATATTTGGTGCTCTAATCAAATTCACCAAGCATGAATATATTGCATGCATATTGAAACTAAATTTACTTCTATAAAGGATTACTTTCTATGCATTATTTGTTATGAAAACTGATTATCCAAAAATTTGGAACATGAATATAGCGCAACTAGACACTTTCCACAATGATAGGGCATCAACTAAGCCATATGGATAGCAGTGGTACACGTATGACAGTTAAAGAAAATTGTCATTGTGTATATATGAAAATTATCCCACCACAATTAATGTATTCTATTTGCAAGGGCCGCAAGAAAAAAGGTAACTGAGATGTGGTCATGTAACACCCTTTTCATGGTGGTTTGAAAAGTATTTTGATGTAAAATATTCTTTTGATTGGACGTCGCATTGTAATAAGTAGTATCCCATGACATTACACAGCTCCTAATTGGTCCAGGGTAGCAATCGTGCACTACCTTACTACGCATGCAACATAAAGAAGATCCAGGATTCTTATCCTTCTTGGATGTTGATGTGGATTAAATCTAGCCTACATGATAAGAGATAGGTCAATACGTTTTTCATGGGTATTTGTTTTGGAGAAAATATGCAACTTTATGTATAGACCTCAGATTGTTGAAATGATCATGTAGTTCTAAAGTTGAATATCAACGCAATTGTCACTTAATAGAATTAATGCCATTATAATTGATTAGTTTTGTTCAGAAGGTTTTTGAAAAATTAATATGTAATACTATTTTTGAATTCCTCAGAAATTTTGTAAGAAGTGTGAAATAAATTTTGCTTTCTATTGTAGCCCCTTATGTTTTTAATTCTTTTGAAATTTCTATTTTCGGTTATTATGATTGTTAAGGAATAAATTCTAGTTAATTTCGTTGGTTTCAATCAAACTATGCTTAAGTGAACGTTTTCCTTGTCTTTATAAAGGAAGCCTCAACCTTTTATTGCTTTTTTTTTCCAAGGAATTTTATAGGCGCATAGTTTTGAAATCTTACACTGTGGATTTTAATAATGTCTTTTGTTTTTCAATTTTTTGGATTAACATCCTTGGACAAGAATGCTGTTGTTCACAGCATTGCAGCCTTGATTTGTGATGTTTTCTCTTAGATTATGATGCCTTTTTGAGCAGCATCATTTTTATACAAATGCGATCGTCAGTCGCTGTCGCGACTCAGTCGCATGTCGCCGATACTCGCCAGCTTTTCGTTCAGATCCTCGTAGCCTGGATGTTTCAGGTCACCACGCGGAAGTGGAAAGAGAATATGAAGTGTTCGAATTCTTGCGCGGCCTGGACCATGGCGGGCCGCGTCCAGTTTGAATGTTTTGGCTCTCGCCTGTGCAGGCGCAGGGGGAGTGCCGCGGCGCCGGTCCGACGTCGTCGCGGTACTTCTTCGCCGTCAGCCCCATTCGCCCCTTCGATGAAAAAATGGTGCAGAGACACTCGATTCCTTCTCCTATGCTGCTATGGAGCCCCCTCCCCATCTTGCCGTCGCACACCTTGACATCACCTACGGATGAAGACCACAAGTTTTCCTCGGCAGGCACGAAAGAGGGAGCCTAAGTTGTCACCAACTTCCCAATTTGTTGTCTGCGGTCTCCTTCACGCCTGCCCTTGTCTCGATCGCCACCTCGTAGCCGGCCGGTCAGTCAGCAACCGCCGCGACGAAGCCACAGATCTGACCGCCTCGCCGACATTGACTGGTGCGTCCAGCAACCTCGACCACCTCCCAGCATTAGCCAATTCCGTTTCTGTCGGCGCGTTCCCCACAAGCTCCACACGTGTGACATGAGCGCGCCGTCGCCGCTTTCCAAGCCGCTTCAACAGAGAATCCTGGCGCAGCCGGCAACGAGGCCATTGTCGGAGAAGGGTTGGTGAGAAGGCAGGCTAGACGACAGTGTCGGAGCCCTTCGCGGGTACATAATCGAGGGGCTTTGCGCCAGCCGACTGGAGGTGGCAGTACGGAGGCAGGATAGGAGGCGCGCGGGAGGGACGTGGTCCTGGCTGGCGACCACTGCAGCAGTAGTACCACAGCAGGAGTTTCCGCCGGGTTCGCGGAAACACCGAACACGGTTGGGCGCGAAGAAGAAGAAGAAGAGGAAGAAGCAGCAGCGGCGGCGGGGGCGGCGGCGGCGGCGTCGGCGGCAGCAGAAGAAGCAGCAGCAGCACCACCACCATCGCAGCAGTAGCAGCAGCAGCAGCAGCAGCAGCAGCAAGAACTACAGCAGCACGAGCGAAGGCTTCAGCATCAGCAGAAGGAACAGTGGCGCCAGCGGCAGCAGCAGCATTGTCGCCACAATGGCAGGAAGACTGGAAAGCCGCCACCCCCGCCCCCCGTGGGGCCACGTCAGCCACGACCAGGGCGCCGCTGTAGGAAGCGGCGGCAACCGATGCGGCGGTGAAAGGATCGACGGGCATGGGGCCGCCTCAACGGACACATGTGGGGGGATGCGGGTGCAGGCGAGGGCGGCATCTGGGGCTCTGCGGCGCAAGGTGGAGGCGCTAGAGGTGGAGAACTGTGAACTGGCGGGGAGGATGGCTGGCCTACAGGCGTTGCTGCGTGCGAAAGAGGAGGTGAGAACGTGTGGGGATCGTTGGCCACCATTGTCTGTGCCTGCTGTTCCTCCTCCTCCTCCTCCTCCTCCTCCTCCTCCTCCTCCT